>SJYF01000628.1:297281-311972 GCA_006410515.1 Procapra przewalskii | reverse complement strand
ACCACAGTTCAAAAGCATCAATTCTTCGGTGCTCAGCCTGCTTCACAGTCCAACTCTCACATCCATACATGACCACAGGAAAAACCATAGCCTTGACTAGGCGGACCTTTGTTGGCAAAGGTCATAACTTTCCTTCCAAGGAGTAAATGTCTTTTAATTTCATGGCTGCAATCACCATCTGCAGTGATTTTGGAGCCCCCCAAAATAAAGTCTGACACTGTTTCCACTGTTTCCCCATCTATTTCCCATGAAGTGATGGGACCAGATGCCATGATCTTAGTTATAATGGGTCCGATAGGTCACCATAAAAAGATATATAAGATTTGACTGTGTTCCCCACACTATATGTTTCACACCTATGATTCATTTATTTTGTAACTGGAAGTTTGTGCCTTTTAATCCCTCTCACCTATATCTTTCCTTCTCCTACCCTGCTCCTGTCTGGCAACTACCTGTTTGTTCTCTGTATCTATGACTCTATTTCTGCTTTGTTATGTTTGTGCATTTGTTTCATTTTTTAATTACACATATAAATGAAATCATACAGTATTTTTCTTTGTTTCATTTATTTCACTAAGCATAACACCCTCCAGTTTTGCTCATGTTGTTGCAAATGGCAAGTTTTTACTCATTTTTATAATGGAGTAATATTCCATTGTGGTATATATACTATATATATTCATTTATTGATGGGCACTTAAGTTGTCTCCATATATTGGTTATTGTAAATGATGCTGATGTGAATGTAGGGGTGCATATATGCTCATTTCTTAAGTTCAAACGCATCTTAACAACTCTGCATTTTATTTCCCACCTCGCGTCTGCGGTTTTGACATCATATTTTGCATCTTTTTGTTTTGTGTATCCCTTAATTGCTTATTGCAGATACAGATGATTTTGTCACTTTTGTCTTTTCGTCTTCCTACTAGTCTTTTTTTCATTCTTCTTGGCTGCGCTGGGTCTCTGTTGCTGTGTGTGGGCTTCCTCTGGGGCATCGAGGGGGAGCTACTCGTGCTGCAGGGTAAGGGTTTCCCCTGCAGTGGTTTCTCCTGTCACAGAGCACAAGCTCTAGGCACGTGGGCTTAGTCGTCATGGCACATGGGCTTAGTTGCTCCGTGGCAAGTGGGCTCTTCCTGGACCAAGGACTGGACCTCGCCCCCTGCCTTGGCAGGTGGATTCTCAACCACTGGACCACCAGAGAAGTCCACCTTGATTCTAGTTTCAAATGTGATTGATTTACTACCTTTCCCGGACAGACGTCCTGTATGTCGCCCTTACCAATGAGATTTTTCCTTGTGTAATTTTCATGTTTCTAGCTGTGACCTTTTCTTTTTGCCTTAGAGAAAGTCTCCTGAACATTTCTCATAAAGCTGGTTTGCTGATGCTGAACTCTCTTAGCTTGTCTGTAAAACTTTTGATCTCTCTATCAAATCTGAATGAAAGCCTTGCCAGCTGGAGTATTCTTGTGGTAGGGCTTCCCCTTTCACCCATTTAAATACACCGTGCCACTCCCTCCTGCCTGCAGTTTCTGCTGAAATGTTAGCTGATAGCCTTATGGGAGTTCCCTTGTATGTAAGTTGTTGCTTTTCCTTTGCTGCTTTTAATATTAGCTCTTTATCTTCCATCGTTGCTATTTTAATTACAGTGTGTGTTGGCGTGGACCTCTTTGGGTTGATTCTGTTTGGGACTCTCTGTGTTTCCTGGACTTGGATGACTGTTTCCTTTGCCAAGTAGGGAAATCTTCAGCTATTATATATCTTCAAATATGGTTTCTGCCCCTTCCTCTCTCTCTTCTTCTGGGACCCTTATAATGGGAATATTCATGTGCTTGATGTTGTCCCTTGAGCTGTCCTAATTTCTTTTCATTCTTTTTTTGTGTTCAGCTTCAGTGATTTCTATACTCTGTCTTCTACCTTGCTGATCTGTTTCTCTGCACCGTTTACTTTACTGTTGATTCCTTATAGTGTATTTTTCATTTCAGCTATTGTATTCTTCATCTCTGTTTGGTTCTTCTTTATATTCTCTAACTCTTTGTTACGAAGGTCTAATTTAGTCTGTTCATCCAATCTTCCCTCAGTTTCTTTGATCATTACTTTGAACTCTTTATTGGGCAGGTTGCCTGCCTCCTCTTCACTTAGTTCTTCTTCTGGGGCTTTATCTTGTTCCTTCCTTTGGAACATATTTCTCTGTTTCTTCACTTTGCCTAATTTGTTATTTTTTCTTTCTATGTATTTGGTAGGTTGGTTACATTTCCTGGCTTTGGAGAAGTGGCCTTTTGCAGGAGGCGTCCTGGGTGTCCCATCAGTGCGCTTCCCTGTAGTCACCAGAGCCATATGCTCTGGTGCATGCGTCCTCAGTTGTGCAGTTGTGATCCCATGGACTGTAGGCCCCCAAGCTCCTCTGTCCATGGAATTTTCCAGGCAAGAGGACTGGAATGGTTGTCATTTCCTTCTCCATCTTCCTCTCCCCAGGACTGAACCCACGTCTCTTGTATCTCCCGAATTGGCAGGAGGCTTCTTAACCACTGTGCCATATGCTCTAGGGGTGCCATCTGTTTGGTCTGCATGGGCCTTCTGTTGTGGTGAGCTGATTCCTGTGGGTGGTCTGGTATGCATGGATGGCCCCTAGTCTGGTTAGTTGCCTGGCCTTGTCTTATGCAGAGACTGCCGGCCACTGGTAGGTGGGGCAGCAGCTGGCAGCAGGGCCCTTGGGATCCCAGGACTAGAGCTAGCCTACTAGTAGCCAGGTTTCTTGGCCTCTAGTAGCAGGGACCTGGGAGTCCCAGAGCTGATATCAACCCACTGGTCCACAGGGCTGGATCTTGGGGCAGCTGGCTGAGGGACGCAAGGTGTCCCAGAGCTATTGTTGGCCTTCTGGTGGATAAGGTCACGGCCTAGAGGATCCCAGGGCTGATACCCACCCACTGGTAGGTGAGGCTGTGTCCTGGGGTTAAGGCCAGGCCAGTGGTGGGTGAAGCTGGGTCCTGCAGTTTCTGGCTGTAGGGTCAGGGGGTTCCAGAGCTGGTGTCAGCCTGCTGGTGGGTGGAGCTGAGGTCCACAGGGACTAGGGGCTAACGCTGGCCCACTGGTAGGCAAAGCTGGGTCCTGGCATCTCTGGCTACAGGGCCCTGGGGGTCTCCTGGGACTAGTGCAAGCGTACTGGTGAGCAGGGACAGGTTCTGGACCCTCTGGTGGGCAGGGCTGTGTCCCTGGGTGGCCATGGGCTCAGGGGGTCTCAAGGCAGCAGGCCTGCTGGTGGGTGGGGCTGTGTCTCCAACCAGCTCGTGCAACTTGATTTTAAAAGAAAAAATGTTTTTTTCAAGTGATTTCCTAAAAGTTTACATCATTGCTTTTTAAAGTGTAATATGTACACAAAACAATGCAAGTCATAGGGAATAGCTTGGTGAGTTTTCACAAATATACCCATATAACCACTATGCAGATCAAGAAACAGAACATTACAAGTAGCCTCTCCCCCTCCCCCAAGGTCTCCCAGGCTTCCTTCCAGTTACACACTCAGCCTCTAGAACCAAGCGTAATCAAAGCTCTAACTTCAAACAACAAAGATTACTCTGGCCTATTTTTGTAGTTTAGATAAAGGGCACCATGTAACAAGCATGCTTCTGTATCCAGCTTCTTTGCTGAAATCATGTCTGTGGGATTCACAGCAGTATAGTATATAGCTGCAAATAGGTTATTTTCATTGCTGTGCATATTTTTCCATTGTGTTTATTTATCTTGTCTCTGGTCGGTGGGCATCTGGGTAGCTTTCAGTGTAGGGTTCTTAGGAAAAGAGCTGCCATGAACATTTTAGTACATACCCTATAGTGAACCTATGCTTGCATTTCTGTAGAGTTTAGACCCAGGAGTGGAACTGCTGGAGCACAGGGTAGGCAGATGTTTTAGCTTCAGCAGAAACTGCTAAACAGTTTTCCAAAGTGGTTCTATCATTTTGTGTTCCCGCCAGCAGCATGTGAGATCCTTTGTGAATCAAAGGAACACAGGAAGAGAGAATGCTTTCCTCAGTGCAGTCCATATTCCTGGGGCAGGTGGTACAAAACCCCTTTCACCTAGATAAGTCACCAGGACAAGGAGGCAGATGAGAGCCAGTGGCAGTAAGGCACAGGTACCCATGGGCATGACAGTGGCTAACATGGATAAAGGCACATGCGTTATACAATGAAGAAGTCTCATTTTGACAACCTTATCCAGTAGGTACTCCTGTTCTACGGATGGGCTGCAGAGATGTTCGTAAGTTGTTGAAGGGTTGCACAGTTTACAGAAGTCAAAGGTGGGTTTCAACCCAGGCTGTCTGGTTCCTGAGTCCACACCTGTAAGCATTCATTGCCCTCTAGAATGTGGTGAAAACTCAGGGCCCCCTTCCCAGGAAGACACACACACACACACACACATACAGTTTCAGAGCTAGTTTCAGAGCTCTAGCTGTAGCTCTGAAACTCAGCATCCCCAGCTTCAGAGCTCCCAAAGCCCTTCCCTGGGGTCCAGCCTTGAGCAAACTGAGTTATTTATTGTGGATCAGGTAACCTACAGGTAATGAGCTCTGCTCCATGGGAAGTATGTAAGAAGAAGCTGAGATGCCATCTGGCAGCTGGTGCAGAATAGATATTCCATACAGATTAAGTTACCTACCTGATGGCACAGACGGTAAAGAAAGTGGGGTCAGGAAGATCCCCGGGAGAGGGGAATGGCTACCCTCTCCAGTATTCTTGCCTGGAGAATCCCATGGACAGAGTTGCCTGGTGGGCTACAGTCCATGGGGTTGCAAAGAGCTGGAGTCTTTGCAACTAACAATTTCACTTTCACAGATTAAGTGAATGAATGAATGAATGACGTTTCCCTTGAGGATAGGGGCAAGGGCCATGGGGAGTGAGAAACATCTTGGCCCCTGATAGCCCCCCTGGTGTGGTCCTTTGAACAGGAAGGGTGTGGGCACTGTAGTCCAAGCTCCCAAGGACACTTGGAAAGCACCGATTAGGCAGTGGTTCCTGGGGGCAGAAATGTAGCCATATAGAGTCCCGGGAAGGGACAGGCGAAGCCAGGAACCTCAACCCTAGCCTCCTGCAACCGGTCTGGCCAGCTTTCAGAAAGCATTCTGATACTTGCTTTTGAGTAAAATGTAAGAGAAGGGCTTGGGGGAGGCAGAAATTCGAAACTGGGCCAAGCAAGAGTTAACTGGAAGCAGAAAAGGAAATGTTTGGAACCTGGGAGGGGGCTGGCGGGGGATGGAGATATTAACCAGGGTATGGAAAATTCCTGAGAACTGGAGCATAACAAGGAATTGGCTTGAAGTCCCACAGCAGGGACAAAGGGGCTCTCAGAAGGCCCCCACTGCCCTTGCAGCCCCCCACTCCTCCTCACGGTCCTTCCCTGGGCTGCAGAGCAAACCTACTGGAGATGGTGGCCTGGGTGAACCCCACTTGAGGACAGAGGTCAAGGGTGCGTCTGCTGATAATGGGTCCCACCCCGGCGGCCCCCATCTCCTTTGTTCTCCTTATCTCTAACTCCACGTCCCTCCTTGGTGAACACAGCTCTGGGCCCAATCCTCTATGCCTTTTCTGATCCAGTCTTATTTGATGTAGGCCCTGTTCTTTGCTTCGATGACCTGGGTCCTGGCTTCTGACTGGTGTCTTTAACATGTTTGGTTACAGTGGAGGGAGCTGGCATGTGACTGGAGGGTGTTTATTACCCTCCTGCTCCAGATGGACAAAGCCATTCTTAAGGCAGCCAGGGCACCCAGCCCTCCTGACCAAAGAGCCTGCGGCAGCAGCAGCTTCAGGCAACATCGTGCCTTGGTGGAGGTGAGGAAAGAGGCTGCAAACTAAGCGGAAGGCTTTACCATCTTCTTATGCCCTGCTGCCTGCCTCACACCACTCACCGTGGCTGTGTTCCCGAGCACCCATCGCTTCCTTTGCATTATTAATCTCTTCATTCATTCATTCTACATGCCAGGTAGTAAGCTCAACAGAGATGAATTGGCTGTGAATTTTTCTCTTAACAGGTTCACATCCGAATGGGAGGGATACGACCCAATTTAAAATCCCTATAAGACAGAAAGGGCTTCCCTGGTGGCTCAGATGGTAAAGAATCTGCCTGCAATGCAGGAGACCCGGGTTTGATCCCTGGGTCAGGAAGATCCCCTGGAGAAGGAAATAGCAACCCACTCCAGTATTCTTGCCTGGAGAATAACTATGGACAGAGGAGCCTGGTGGGCTATGGTCCATGGGGTCGCAAAGAGTCGAACACAACTGAGCAACTAACACACACGTGCATAAGACAGAAAATGATAGTGGCAGTTAACGAGAGCGGGATACTAAAAAGAGATGCCACGGGTCATTTAGAAAAAGGAGCTCACTTCCAGAGTGCCTCTAGGAGGTTGCCATGGGGGAGGAGGCATTCAAGCTGTCTTAATAATATTCAGATTGGAAGTTAAAACCCCTCAGGGGGAAATCACATTTTCATAGGGATCTGCACTTGGCACCCGTTGAACTAAGGGTTGAGCGGTAGACACCCGAGCTGACCCTATGGAATGAGCTTTGGATGGTTGGGTTAGGGAGAAGAGGGTTCTAAGGCCAGCTGGAAGCTCTGAAATCACGCTGCTGGTGTACAGGCAATACCAGTCGCTCACGTTATCGTTCTCAGCAGGAGGCGGGCCTGTGTTATGGGGAGTGGAGCCTGCCTCCACTAGCTTCCCTAGGCCTGCCTCCTCTGGCTTCTCTGCCCCAGGCTGCAGACCCTATGGATGGCCCAGGGAAGGCTGCAGGCAGACCCCTAGAGATGGGTCATATGGGCGGCCACAGTGGATGGAGGGAAGAAGGTGTACAGTTTCCAGTCCAAGGCTGAGGGCTGAGACTTGGGCTGAAACAGCTTGCCTTCCAATCTTCCAGCAGGTCAGCCGAGGCTGTCTGAGTTCTCCCAGTGGGCCAGCCTTCTCTGCCTCTGGGACTTGGCACATGCTGTTCCCTTTGTGCTTCTCTCTCCTCACCGGGCGTAGGGGTCAGAGTCCTTGCAGAAAACAGGTGACCACCCAGAGGTTTCACCAAAGATACTCAGGGAGGGGCTGTGTACAGAGGGGCTGGCAGGGTGACCCCAAAGAGGGATGTGGAGGGGCGCAGGAGCCAGTGGCAGTGGTGGGGGGCCGGGAGGGGGCAGCAACCGAAACCTGGGGCTCTGAAGGCAGAGGGGTGCAGCGGCCAGGAGCAGAGAGAGTATCGGCCCCCTCCCTGCCTTCTGATCTCCGCTAGGGCTTCTAGGCCCACCCTAGGGGCCTGTGGGCAGCCTGCTGGGCTCTGAGCAGGGCAGATCCCGAGAAAGAATCTGGAGATGGAGGGAAGAAAGGGCCTCTGGGAGCTCCCATCTCCCTTAGGTTTTAGCGCCATCCCCTCTGGTGTCCTGTGACTCTCTCGTCCCCCCGGCATCAAGCTCATGCGGCCTGACCACCAGCAGTGGACTGTGAGCCTAGGATGGGAGCAGGGTCTTCCCAGGCTTTCACTGCAGCGCCTGGCTCCGCCTGGCCCAGAGTGTGCAGAACACTATGCAAAGACGGAGCCTGTGAACACACGTCAGACCCTGCTTCTGCCCCTGCCTCCATGTTAGTGACCTTGAGTGACCTTTCTGTGAGCCTCCCTGCCCTCATTTATAAAAAGGGGCGTTAACATCTAATCTGTTGGGTCACTGATGGAGTGAAAGATCCACAGTTGGCAGCAGAAAAATGGAGAGCTCTTCTCTTCTCACTTCTGTTGTGGGAAAGAGAGACATGTGATCTTGTTTATGGCCAAAGTTCTGGAACAATGTTTTTGTTGTTAGTCACCAAGTCACGTCCAAATCTTTTTTGATCACCAGGGAAGTTCTGGAACAACAGTAAGAGAGATGAAATCACTCATAACTTCCTTTTCCTAAAAAAGACAATTCTTTTCTTTGTTTTTAAATTTTTTATTGAAGAATAGTTGGTTTCAGTTCAGTCGCTCAGTCGTGTACGACTCTCTGTGACCCCACGGACTGCAGCACGCCAGGCCTCCCTGTCCATCACCAACTCCCGGAGCATGCTCAGACTCATGTCCACTGAGTCAATGATGCTATCCAACCATCTCATCCTCTGTCATCCCCTTCTCCTCCTGCCTTCAGTCTTTCCCAGCATCAGGGTCTTTTCCTGTGAGTCAGTTCTTCACATCAGGTGGCCAAAGTATTGGAGCTTTAGTTTCAGCATCAGTACTTCCAATGCATATTCAGGACTGATTTCCTTTGGTTGGTTTACAATGCAGCTAACTGCATTAATTTCTGCTGTAATTACAGTAAAGTGATTTAGTTGTGCATATATGTACTTTCTTTCTTCATAATGGTTTATCACAGGATACTGAACACAGCTTCTCTGCCATACAGTGCGTGCACGCTCAGTCTCTCAGGCATGTCCGACTCTCTGCAAACCCCTGGACTATAACCAGGGGGTCTCCCTGACCCGGGGGTTGAACCTGCATCTTCTGCGTTGGCAGGCGGATTCTTCACCACTGAGACACCTGGGAAGCCCCATGCTATACAATAGGATCTTGTTTATCCATCCTCTTTATATAATAGCTTGAATCTGCTAATCCCAAGCTCCCAATCCATCCACCCCCTACTTCCCGCCCCCCCAGCAACCACAAATCTGTTCTCTATGCTTGTGATTCTGTTTCTGTTTGCTAGATAGGGTTTGTTTCTATCATATTTTAGATTCCACATATAAGTGATATCATATGTTATTTGTCTTTCTATTTCTATTAAGGTAAATCTTTTCTTTTGAAAAATATTCCTCCTCCCTTTTTTATTGGTTCAGTTCGGTTGCTCAGTCGTGTCCGACTCTTTGTGACCCCATGAACCAAAGCACGCCAGGCCTCTCTGTCCATTGCCAACTCCTGGGAGGTCACCCAGACCCATGTCTATTGAGTCGGTGATGCCATCCAACGATCTCATCCTCTGTCGTCCCCTTCTCCTCCTGCCCTCAATCTTTCCCAGCATCAGGGTCTTTTCAAATGAGTCAGCTCTTTGCATCAGGTGGCCAAAGTATTGGAGTTTCAGCTTCAACATCAGTCCTTCCAACGAACACCCAGGACTGATCTCCTTTGGGATGGACAGGTTGGATCTCCTTGCAGTCCAAGGGACTCTCAAGAGTCTTGTCCAACACCACAGTTCAAAAGCATCAATTCTTTGGCAGTCAGCTTTCTTTATAGTTCAATTCTCACATCTGTACATGAACATTTAAAATTTTAAAAGACTACGTTCATTTTTTTTAGTTGGTTGACTATGCCATGTGGCATGCAGGATCCCGATTCCCTGACCAGTCATGGAACCCGTGCTCCTTGCAGTGTGAGCTCGGAGTCTTAACCACTGGACCACCAAGGAAGACCCTAAAAAACCTTTTATTTTGAGAATTTTCGAATCTACAGAAAAATTACAACTACAGGGCCACAAACTCCCATATATACTTTACCCAGATTCACCTACTATTGATATTTTACCATATTTACTGTTTCTACACACACACACACACACACACACACACACACTGTTATTTATTATCATTTTGGTCTGATAATTTGAATCAATTGCAGGCACTGTGATCTTTACTCCTAAATCTTTATTGTTATTCTCCAAAGAACAAAGATATTTACTTACAGAACCATAGCGCAAAAATGAACAGATTCAGAAAATGTAACACTGATGCAATACTATTATCAAATTGTTGTTTAGTCACTAAGTTTTGTCCAACTCTTTGTAACCCCACAGACTGTAACCCTCCAATCTCCTCTGTCAATGGGACTCTCCAGGCAAGAATACTCGAGTGGGTTGCCATTCCTTTTTCCACCCTTCTTGACCCAGGGATCGATCCTGCATCTTCTATATTGTAGGCAAATTCTTTACCACCAGGGATGCCCTATTGTCTAACACATGGCACGTATTCAGTTTTCATCCGTTGTTCTGAAACTGTCCCTTTTAGTGATTTTTCTTCTGCAGGATTTCACCCAGGGTCGTATACTGTTTTGGGTTGTCTGGTCACTTCACTCCCCTTCAGTGTGAATGGCTCTTCAGCCTGCCTTTGCTGTTTCTAATGATAACAGTTTCGGAAAGTGCAGGCCACTTTTGCAGAACATTGTTCAGTTTGGGTTTGTTTGATGTTCTCTTACGGTTCAATTCAGATTATGTTTCTATTTTCTCTTGTCCACGCTGCATGGCGTGTGGGATCTCAGCTCCCTGGCCAGGGATGGAGCCTGTGTTCCCTGCGTTGGAAAGTGGAGTCTTCACCCCTGGACCATTAGGGAAGTCCCAGGTAACTTGTTTTTTAGCAGGAATATTATAGAACGCTGTGTCCTTCTCAGGGCATCATATTGGGAGGTACATAATTGATTCATCCCTTTATTGGTGACATTAACCTTGATTATTTAGTGAAGGTGGTGTCTCCCACCAAGCTTCTCCACTGTAGTTACTGAGTTGTGATCATGGAGGTATTTGGCAGGGAGATACTTTGCAACTGTATAAATAACCTGTGGTCCATCCACTCTTCACTCAGAGTTGAAGCAACCATTGAGGATTTCTGCCTGAATCAGTGACTGAAATGATGGCTACAGAGTTGCAATTTTCTAACTCTGTTGTTTCTTTTACATTTTAAAAGTTATTGGGCTTCCTGGTGATACAGTGGATAAGAATCCGCTTGCCAGTGCAGGGGACACGGGTTCGATCCCTGGTCCGGGAAAATTTCACACGCTGCAAAGTAACTAGGCCATTGAGCGGTAACTACTGAGCCCACACTTTAGAGCCTGTGAGCCACAACTGCTGAAGCCTGGGCTCCCAGAGCCTGTGCTCCAAGATAAGAGAAGCCGCCACTTAGAATCCTCTGCACCGCAAGGCAAAGTAACCTGTTTGCCACAACCAGAGAAAAGCCCGTGAGCAGCAACAAAGACCCAGTGCAGCTTTATTTTATTTTATTTTTTTTTGACATTCTACTGTGTATTTTATTTTTTTTTACATGATAGTATACATGTTTTTATGCCAGTCTCCCAAAACAACCCACCCTCTCCCTCTCCCAGTGCAGCTTTAAATAAATAAATACTGAAGAAATAGATGTTGTTCTTCGGTAAGGAAGAGATTTCCTTTAATCTTGTTTGTTTATATTTGTATTTATTGGTCAGTGTGAGCTCACAGGTTCTGACTTCAGTCAGTCAATGATAATCCATTATTATCATAATTTTCATGCTGAAATTGTCCCACGTCTGGCCCACTGGAGTTCTTTATGCTGACTCCTGTATTCTTTTGACATGTCTCAGGTTGTTTTCGTGTTTGTGGTGTTACAGGCTGAATTGTGTGTCGCTACCCTCCCCCTTCCCCCCTGAAAATCTGTATATTGAAGTCCTACCCCCAGTACTTCCGAATGACTGTATTTGGAGGTAGAGATGATTAAGATTAAATGAGGTCACCAGGGTGGGCCCTAATCTAATCTGACGTGTCATAAGAAGAGGAGATTAGGATACAGACATGCGCAGAGGAAACACCCCGTGAAAGGAGATGGCCGTCTATACATCCACAGAAAGGAGATGGCCATCCATACATCCACAGAAAGGAGATGGCCATCTATACATCGAGGAGAAGCAGCAGCCTTGCAGACGCCCTAATCTCAAGGCTGCCAGCCTCCGGGATCGTGAGAAAGTAAACGCCTGTTGTGTAAGGCACCCAGTCTGTGGCATCTGGTATTGGCCTGAACAGACTGGTACAACTGGCACTATTCATGTATGTGCTTGGTGCTCAGTCGTGCCTGACTCTTGTGACCACATGGACTGTAGCCCACCAGCCTCCTCTGTCCACAGAATTCTCCAGGCAAGAATACTGAAGTGGGTAGCCGTTCCCTTCTCCAGGGGATCTTCCTAACCCAGGGACTGAACCCGAGTCTCCGGCACTTCACGCAGATTCTTTACTGTTTGAGCCACCAGGGAAGCAGCAACATTCATAACTCTCAATTTCACAGAGTTGTACTCAGCATGAACCTATGACACGGTGTTCTCTTAGTCTTGATTGCACTAATACTCATAACCAAAATACTTATTGATCATCTATGATGTCCTAGGTTCTAGTGGAAGCACTGGAGATTCATCAAGGATCGAGACAAACCCAAATCACTGCCCGTGTGTCTCCAGGGAAGGAGATAGATAATTATAGAGAAATGATATAGTGTGTGAAGTGGTGATGCTGGAGGAAAGTGAAAGCAAGGGAGAGGGCAGGGAGGGTTAGCATTTTAAATAGAGAAGGGGTCATTTCTCTATTGATTTGAAGGAGGTGAAGAAGGGAGACTGAGTGTGTTTGTGACCTGAGATTCAGGATTTATTTACATTTCTTTATTTGGGCATAGTCCCCTAGAGAGCTAGGAGCTGATTCCTTCCTGGTAATAATTTCCTTGATGTTAGAGTCTAAGGTAGTTTCTAACTTTTTACTGCTGCTGCTAAGTTGCTTCAGTCATGTTCGACTCTGTGCGACCCCATAGACGGCAGCCCACCAGGCTCCCCTGTCCCTGGGTTTTTACAGGCAAAAACACTGGAGTGGGGTGCCATTTCCTTCTCCAGTGCATGAAAGTGAAAAGTGAGAGTGAAGTCGCTCAGTCGTGTCCAACTCTTTGCGACCCCATGGACTGCAGCCTACCAGGCTCCTCCATCCATGGGATTTTCCAGGCCAAGAGTACTGGAGTGGGATGCCATCGCCTTCTCTGAACTTTTTACTAGTATATATCAAATCTTTGGGACAATATTTATAGTTAATAAGTCATTTATGGATAAATATATATACTTGGAATCCATTTGTCAAAGTGTGATTATCAGGTCTAAAAGTGGGAGAGCTGATGGGAATGGCTTCATATTGCTAAATAGCCCTTCCAAGTAGATGAAATCAACTGGCAGGTTCCCCAGCAGAGAGGTCACAGCGGGTGAAACGTGCCTGCAATATCCACTGTGGCCACTAGATGTCAGTCCTTCACCATCTGTTGCAGGATGGCTTTTTCTACTGGACTCAATATCGTCTATGGGGTCGCACAGAGTCGGACACGACTGAAGCAGCCTAGCAGCAGCAGCAGCAGCAGCAGCAGCAGCAGCAGCAGCAGCAGCAGCAGCAGCAATATGCTCCAGCAGCCAACTCCACCAAAGAAAAGGTCCCCTCTTTGTCAGAAGGCTCTGTATTTTATAATGCTTAATTTTCTTCTGCTCATACATGCCATTCCTGAAAGAACTAAGAAAAGCATAAGGGGAAATATTTTCCGAATTGCTACCACCTGGATATAAACCATTGTTATACACGTTCGGTCTCTGTCTGGTGTAACAGTGAAATATAGTAACAGCTCATGCTGCTGTGTTTCAGGCGCTGTCCTAAAGGCTTTCCATAGATGAATGAACTTCATCCTCACTATCACTCTAGAAGTTTGGGGATTATTCTTTCCTGTTTATATATATATATATATGTGAGTATATATATGTATGCATATAACTATCTGATTGAGATGTATTTCAAATGTCATAAATTCTATTATTTACAGTGTACAGCTTAGTGATTTTTCATATATTCATGGAATTCTGTAGCCATCATCATGGCTTAAATTTAGAACATTTTCAACACCCCAGAAAGAAGTAATGTACAAATTAGCAGTCAGCCTCTGCTCCCTTCCCTCCAATTAGAAAGGACTACTCATTTTTAATTTTTTAAATTGGAGTATCATTGCTTTACAATGTTATGTTAGTTTCTGCTGTACAACAACGTGAATCAGCTGTATGTATACATAAGACTTTTCATTTTTAAAAAGGTATTTGTTTCTTTATTTATCGTAGTAATAGGAGAAGAAGGGGGTGACAGAGAATGAAATGATTGGATGGCATCACTGAATCAATGGACATGAGTTTGCGTAAACTCTGGGAGGTAGTAAAGGACAGGGAAGTCTGGCGTGCTGCAGTCCATGGGGTCACAGAGTTGGACACGACTTAATGACTTAACAACAATACCAAACATTTAACACGAGACTCTGCCTTAACAGAAAGTTAAGTGCACAATGCAGTGTTGTTAATGATAGGCATTAGGCTGTATATCAGATCTCTAGAACTTACTTATCTTGTGTAGCTGAAACTTCATACCATTTGAATAGCAGCTCCTCATTTTCTCCTCTCTTTAACCCCTGACAACTACCATTTTACTCTCTGCTGCTATGAATTTTACTATTTTAGAACACTTTTATGGGTGGAATCATCCTGTGTTCATCCTTCTGTGACTGGCTTCTCTCATTTCCCATAACATCCTCCAGGTTCATTTAAATTGTTGAAAATGGCAGGATTTCCTCCTTTTAAAAAGGCTGAATAATATCCATTGTTTGTCTCTACCATGTTTTCTTTATTCATCCAACTGTTGATGGATCCAAGCTGTTTCTGCATCTCGGCTATTGTGGGAAACACTGCTGTGTACATGGCAGGACAAATGTCCCTTTGAGATCATAATTAAAAAAAAAAATATCCAAGCATGGCTTTGCTGGACCAAATAGTGATTTTTTAAAAAATTTCTTTTTGGAAAAACCTCAATTCTATTTTGCAGCAGTTGCACCATTTCACACACCCACCATTGGTGTACAGGGGCCCACATCCTCACTGTACTTGCTACCTCTTGAGTTTTGATAATGACCATCCTC
>SJYF01000628.1:284677-297245 GCA_006410515.1 Procapra przewalskii | reverse complement strand
AGGAAGGAACAATCCCTACCCCCAAATATACAGAATAGGAAACTGATTTCCAGGGATGACTTTATTAAGGTCATAGCTGGTAGGTCTCAGAGGTGGGATTTGAGCCCAGGCATAACAGCCTCCGGAAGCACATGCCTGGCGACGATGCCGCACTGTCTTCCACGTGCTCTGCAAGCCTGGGATCATGCTGTTTTGTATTCTGTTCTTTTCTCTCAGTGTCCTACTGGAAGAATTTCTCTTAACATTGACACTGTTTTCAGGCAGTTGGTTGCATGATGGCCTGTCTATGCTGTGGACACTGTTGAATGGACCTTGGAATGTCCCAGTGTTTCCGTTTTGTAAGAGACTCTGAGGAATTCTTTCTTGCTTCTTTATGTCTGTGGGTGCTTCTGATCACAGAAGTGAAAGTCGCTCAGTCATGTCCGACTCTTGCAAGCCCATGGACTGTACAGTCCATGTAATTCTCCAGGCCAGAGTACTGGAGTGGCTTTTCTCTTCTCCAGGGGATCTTCCCAGCCCAGGGATCAAACTCATGTCTCCCACATAGAAGGCAGATTCTTTATCAGCTGAGCCACAAGGGAAGCCCAATAGCTTTACATAAATGTTAGAAGCAAAATTTCTTGGACATAAGCCACAGGTATATTTAGGACAAATCATCTCTGAAAAGACTGAACAAATTTACACTCTTAGTAGAAGTGTTCATGACCTTTCTTTTTCTTGTTTTTTTTTTTTTTGACCTTTTCTCTCACTAAAGTCTAATAATCTATGGTCTACAATTTGTAAAGGATAAAAGTGGAGGTTGGGGGAAGATAGTTGCTTTGAAGATCAGAATTCATCCTCAAGTTGGTGGCACAGGCTGCAAATACAGAACCTCAGGACCAGGGCGCTCATTAACAGACTCCAGCTCCAGCCCTGGTCTTAGGCTGATCTAGGGGAGCAAAGCCTGACCTTCTCCAGTTGATACTATGCAGTAGCCGTGCTGAGACCGTGCATGTGTTCTGACATGGATGAAGCACTGTGTCCCTGAGACGTATCTACTAATTCACCCATTCATTTACTCATCGTGCGTGACTTGAGGGCCTGCTATATGCCTCACCAGTGCTGGAGCCAGAGGACTGGAGAAGACTTCTTTTCATCTGCACAGTGGGGGTTATGCCCTGCCGGGACTCCTTGGGGGTCAGTAAGATTTAGCGTCTGTAATTAACCTGAGTTATTCTAACTTTTGTTGGTGCTTTCTCATCGACAGAACTGTTGCTTATGGTTCCATGAAGACCACCTGGAAAATGAGTTGGAGAGACTGTTCACTCGAGTTTTCATTTAGCTCACTTCACAATATTTACTGTTAAAACAAAGAACCACCCGTTCCACACTCATCTCTTCCCCATTTATCAGCTTGGCACCCAGACTGCTCTCACTCCCCTCAAGCCAGTCATAATCCAGCATCGCCTCAAAGGAGCCAGGCACAAGTACCCGTGGACATATGGCCGATCTGCACGCAGATGGTAACTGCAGGGTTTACGGGTGTGTTTCAGGGTTGGGGGGACAAGCCAGAAGGCAGTGCCCCTCCCCTCGTCCCAGGCCAGCCACCTCCCATCTCCCTGCAGAGGAAGCTCTTCACTCCCGTGGCCTCCCACCTACACCTCTGTTGTTTCTCCATTTGTGAGATGGTCTAGAATCCCCCTCTCACTTCTTTGGGCTGCCTTTCCCCAGTTTCGACCACGTGCTTCTGCAGAAATCTGTCAATCATGTTTGCTGTGGGGGCAGGGCCACATGATCAACTGAGCCAAGCATAGGGCCCCATGCCCCTGCCAAGATGGTTGGTCAGGTGCTGGACACATGCTCTGATGTGGCCTATTCAGAGCCCTCCCTGGAACCCTGATGTCTTCTGAGCTTCTTTCCTTACTGATTAGTCGTCTTAGAGAGATAAAACCCTGGGGCAGGCAGCTTCAGACTCCCTCACTAGGTGTAGAGGCTGGAGGGAAGAAAGCTGTCAGGTAAGAGAATCAATGATGAGAGAAGAGAAACAGCCAGGGAGAGAAAGAGTGAGCTGATGACTTCAGATTTCTTGGGTCCAGTCTCTGAGATCTTTAGATCTCTGGTTCCTGCATCCCAGACCCTCAATGTCCTTCCGATAAGTCTCCCCTTTTCTTGAAGCCAGTTGGAGTTGGGCTCCTCTCACTTGTGGCTGAGACTTGATTCTAGATCCTACCGGGTTACGATGCATATCCCAGACCCAAAGAGAGGCACCCATTTATATCAGCACCATTGAGATGAATCTTTTATTCTTTACTGAGAATAGGGCTTTGCAGAGCATCAAGCATGGTTCACCAGCATCCCTGGGTGGGATGGCCCTGCATATGAATGTGTGTTTGTCTGGTCCTGATTGATTCCTGTAGTAGCCCAATTTTACGCTGCAGGAGCCAGGCCAATCCTGTTATTTCCTCGGTCATAAACTGAAAAATACAGCCTCAGGAAGACATCACCCAGGACCCAGATCTCCGAGGTTCCAAAATGCTTCAAGATCTCTGTGCTCCCTTGAAAGCTGATAAAGCAGATCTCCTGAGAAAGCTGGGGAAGACAGAAATACACACCAGTCAGCCTGAGCCCTTACCTGTCACCCCCCTCAATATCCAGAGCAGACAGCTTTTCCCTTTTCCTTTGGGAAGAATCAAGTGTTTCTCTCAGCAACTGCAGAAGTGGGGGTACAGGAACAAGAAGGGCCGAAACATGTGGCTGTCAGGACAGCGGGGTGGGGAGGGGAGGATTGGGAGTTTTGGATTATCAGAGGCCAACTAATATATGTGTGCTTAGTCGCTCAATCGTGTCCAACTCTTGTGACCCCATAGAGTGTAGCCTGCCAGACTCCTCTGTTCATGGGATTCTCCAGGCAAGAATACTGGAGTGGGTTGCCATTTCCTTCTCCAGGGGATCTTCCTGACCCAGGAATCAAACCCAGGTCTCCTGCATTGCAGGTAGACTCTTTACTGATTGAACCACGAGGGAAGCCCACAGTTAAACAACAAAGTGCTACTGTATGGCACAGGAAACTGTATTCAGTAGCCCGTGATAAACTGTAACAGAAAAGAATAAGAAGAGTATGGATATACTTGTATATATATAAAACTGAGCGACTTTGATGTATAACAGAAATTAACACAACGTCGTAAATCAGCTGTATTTCAATGCATGTGTGTTAGTTGCTCAGTTGTGTATGACTCTCCGACCCCACAGACTGTAGCCCTCCAGGCCCCTCTGTCCTTGTGATTCTCCAGGCAAGGATACTGGAGTGGGTAGCCATTCCCTTCTTCAGGGTATCTTCCCAACCCAGGGATCAAACCGGGGTCTCCTGCATTGCAAACAGGTTCCTTACTATCTGAGCCACCAGGGAAGCCCAATACTTCAATCAAGTTTATTTAAAAGGTACAAGAATGGCCTGTAGTTCCCCCTCACACTCTAAGTTTCCTTCATTATGACCCCAATCGCTGTTTTCTCTGCAGAGGATGGCTGTTCTCCCCATTCCCCATACATTCTTTTTCTAAAAATTTTAAAATTTTGAATTGGAGTATAGGTAATTAACACTATTGTGATAGTTTCAGATGGACTGCAAAGGGACTCAGCTATACACACACATATATCCATTCTCCTCCAAACTCCCCTCCCATCCAGGCTGCCACATAATACCAAGCAGAGTTCCCTGTGCTACACAGTAAGTTGTTTTTGGTTATCCATTTTAAATATAGCAGTGCCCACAACTGGTTATTTATACTGCGCTAAGACCTTCTAGGGCGTCCCTGGTGGCTCAGCAGTAAAGAATCAGCTTGCAATGCTGGAGACTTAAGAGACATTAGTTCAATCTCTGGGTCGCAAAGATCTCCTGGAGGAGACCATGGCAACCCATTCCAGTACTCTTGCCTGGAGAATCCCCATGGACAGAGGAGCCTGCTGGGCTATGGTCTATAGGGTGGCAGAGGTGGACACAATTGAAGTGACATAGCACGCACACAGACCCTCTAGGGAGCCTTCCTGCTCCACACTCACGCTCCCTGTATGCTCCAGGCTGGCTTCGGGGACTTACCCTGGTGCTCCTCTGGTCTGCAGCTCCCCTTGGCACAGCCCCCGGGGTTCCATTTGCACATAATCCAGTGTAGATTCTACTTGACCAAGCAGACCTCCTCATGCCTCTGTGAGGCTGGGGGTTTAGAATTACTGCAATTCCCTCTTTCTCAAAGCCTTCTTTGAGCCCATCAGCTTGCCCTGAACTCCCATAGGGAGCTGACATGAAGTCTTAACCCTGTGCCGGGGCTGTGCAGCCACTGTGCCTCCTTTATTCACCTTAGCGTCCATCCTCCCCACAGAGGGGTCTGGTACCCCAACTCACAGAGGGGGCACTGTGAGTGCGAGGGGAAGCTGCAGCCAAGGACTAGGGTGACCATGTAATTTATCATCCCAACCCGCACACTTTCGAGAAGGGAAGAGAGACTGTTAGTCACTATACTGGGACAGGACATGGGGACTGTTTCCAGCCAAACCCTCCCTTGTCACTTGGCGTATTTCAGGGATTACTAGAATTGACTTTCCATGTTCGTGCATCTGAGGGCACTGGTTGAACTAAGGCTTTGTGAGGCATAGGCCCTTAGTGTTCCCCTCTCCTTGTGCCAGGCATGATGCCAGCAAGGGGTGGTGTCTCCATGTTTATTTCAGGAGGATGGATGTCCCAGACTGCCCTTTACTCTCACGTGGTTGGTTTTGTGGGAGGCACTGGCCCAGCCGCAGGGGCTCAGCGGCATCTGCAACGGCGTGACCTGGCCTGCAGAGGGCGCCCTCCTCCCAGCAGCAGCCCAAGTGAAGTAAGAGAATTGAAGTCGCTCAGTCGCTCAGTCGCTTCCGACTCTTTGCGACCCTGTGGACTGTGGCCTGTCAGGCTCCTCCCTCCATGGGATTTTCCAGGCAAGAGTGCTGGAGTGGATTGCCATTTCCTTCTCCAGGGGATCTTCCCGACCCAGGAATCGAACCCTGGTCTCCCGCATTGCAGGCAGACGCTTTACCGTCTGAGCCACCAGGGAAGGCAGTTTGAGAGCCAGCCCCCAGCGTTGCCCCCTCACCTTCTGGACGTAATAGTCAGGGGGCACAGGGTAGACGATGCCGTTGATGGTGAGGAGGAGCGGAGGCAGGCTATTGACGACATCACATGAAAGCATTTGCTGTAAGACAGAGAGGAAGGCAGGTGGGCCCGGGTGATCCTAGGTGTGGAGAGAGCCCAGGAGGGAGGCTGTGGTGTGACCCTTCACCTGGTCATCCAGGACAGGCTTGGGGTTGATGAGCTTCAGGATGTCAGTGACCAGGTGAGTTGGCCCAACCAGCAACGAGGTCCCAGTGTCCACAATGGCCTGACATCCGTGGGCACAACCAACCACTTTCCCGTTGATGGTTATGCTGAGAGAAAGTGGGACAAAGCAGGCACCCGGTCACTCCCCAGTCTCCCCCACCACTGCCCCTCCCTGACTGTCCCTGGACAGCCCTTCAGCTCTTGCCCGGACTCTGTTGGCCTTTGTTCTGGTCACATCACCCTTTTGACTTCCTTTCAGTTCTTGAACGCACCAGGTTCTTTCACGTCTCTGGGCCTGGGCACATGCTGGTCACGCTTCTTAGACAATGCCCTCTGTCTAGCGAACTTCTGGTCATCTTCCAGGTTCTAGTTTAACTGTCACTTTGTCAGGGAAGCCTTCCCCCCAGACTAGCTCGGGCGTCTGTCTTGGTTACTCTCTGTAGACACTTCTTCGTGTCTAGCATGTACCAAAGGAGTAACTCGTTATGTGTGTGAGTGGTTTCACGTACATCTGCCTAATTACGTGTATGGCAAGGTGTATCCTTAGTGCCTCCCCAGGTGCCCCGCATATGGCAGATGCATAATGTGTGTTTGTGGGATGAATGAATGAAAAAATGAAAGAGGAGCACCCAGGACCTGTGTCTGTCACGTGTCAACCCAGACAGTGAGGTGGGAGGTTCCCCGGGGCAGCAGGCGCTCACAGTGGGGGTGGGGGAGGCACGGGCTGCCCTGGGAGAGGTTGTGTCCCACCACCGCCCCCTGCCCCAGCTCAGACACTGAGGCCCAGGTCAGAGGAGCACAGTCAATCCAGGGGGCCTCCTAAGGACAGGAAAGCTTTTGTCTGAGGATATCATAGAGAATCCCATTAATTATTGCCCCTTGTTCTCAGCTTCCTGATTTGGTCACAGCCCCTGCCCGGCTGGGTCCCCAGTTTGAGCAGTAAGCAGCGCTGTTCAGGTGGGGTGTCTCTTTCTGTAAGTTGCTCTCAGGTCTCAAGATTTCAGCCACCCTCTCTCCACTGCTGGGTAACTTCTCCCTGAGGAGACCAGATTTTCCGGTTTGTCCTGGACTTTTTCCCTATTTCAGCTGACAATTCTGTAAACTGAGGACCCCTTGGTCCTGAGTGGCCCTGGTCAGCAGGGCATCTTAACACAACCCTATTCAGGTTGGTGAAATGCCCTAGGTCCTCTTTTCACCACACTATAGAGTCCTCTCACCAGCCTCCCCGCCTCACAGCACAGGGGTGCAGCCCTCCCCCAGCTGCCCAGGCCTCTCTCGACCCTTCCAGGACCCTGGTGAGAGGGCTGGTCAGGAGCCCTGGGGCACCTGTGAACCCATGGGTGATGTTTGTGTCTGTGTTTGTGTGTGTCTGTGTGTGCGCTTGTGTGTGTCAGTGTGCCCATGTGTGTTTATATGTGTCTCTGTATGTGTTTTTATGTGTGTCTTTGTGGGTGGAGTATATGTCTATGGGGGACAGTATCTGTGCGTACACTTTTGTGTGTCTGCCTGTGTTCCTGTGCACGTGTGGGAGCATCCCTTGGGGTGGCCCTTGGAGGGGGAGACTTACCTGCTCATGGCTATCTGCCAGAAGCGGCCTTCGGTCACTGGTACCCACTGGAGGTTTCCCTTGTAGTACGTGTGGTCCACACCACCAAACATCACCATGCTGATGTTTCCTGGCCGGCTGAAGAGAGAAAGATGAGGGGGGCTCACTGGAGAAGAGAAATGCCAGACACTGTCTGAGGGCTGTGCTTCTGCATCCATCAGAGGCACTATTATTGCCCCCATTTTACAGATGCAAAGACTGAGGCTCGGAGGGACTGAGTACCTGACCAAGGTCAGTCCCCATCTGATGAGTGTCAGAGAAGAGGTTTGAAGCTGAGCAACCTGGACTGCATCCGACCACCCATCTTTCTGAAGAGGACCTGGTCCCCTCCAGCTACCTGAGTGCTCAGATACACCCTCAGAGGACTTCGTGCTGGAGGGGTCTGGCTTCCTTCTTGTCTAGCTTTTCAGTTTTCATAAAAGTCAAGGCTTGAGGGTGTTATGGCATAGGTTCAGGGTCACCCAGGGCTGGTTTCACTGGCCTGTCCCCTGTGCCATCCATGGGACTCCAGATTCAGCAGGCCCCCCACCTCTTCTCTCCCTGTCTTAAAAGTCCTAGTATATTTTGAACACAGGGTCCCATGTTTTCATTTTGCACTGGCTCCTGAAAACTGTGTAGCTGGTCCTGTGTTCCCGGTAAATTGTTAGTGAGGAAGGAACATTCCTGCCATCTCTCTCCTTCCTTCCATATCAAATTCATCAGCAAATCCTGTTGTCTCTTCCTCCAATCCATTTCCTGACACCTTCTATTGCTCTCCCTCTTATCTCCACTGCCTTAGACCAAGCCACTGCTCTTAAGCCCAAGAGCACAGTTATATTCCAATGAAACTTTATTTACAAAAACCAGTGATGGGGCCAGATGTGACCCTGAGGCTGCAGTTCTCCTGAGTTAGACTATTTGTCGTGAAAATTCTGGATCAAGTAGTCTATAAATTTTCATGCAGCTGCAAGCATTGTACAGCTAATCTGAAGAGAGATCTGGTCTACTCAGACTTACGAGCTCAAGTAGAAGGCAAAGACTGGCTCAGAAATGATTCCTCGGTTCTTCAGGTTGTCGAAGACTGGGGTGGTGCCTTGGACAGCGAGGCTGGGGTAGGCCAAGCCCAGGATGCCATCATAAGGTACTTCTTCCAGGATCCCACTTGACTGATTCTGGCTCAAGCCAAAAATCTGGTCTGTGATGACAAAGTGCCCGATCTGTGGGAGAGGAGAGTGTTCCCATGTAATGTTTTGAGAAATGGGGCTGGTACTGGGCTGAGGAGGAAATATCATTAGCATTGCAGAGAAGAAGTGAGACCTGGCTATGCCCTGGGTTAATATCAGATGGTTAGACCAAGCTGGGACAAGAACTTGATTTCCATTGGTGTGGGGCTGTGTATTTTAATTACATCTGTTTCTCAGAACTACAAACGCCATCTGAGTCAAATTGGCTTCATGCCTTCTGTACAGGTGGGGCAACAGGACAGGACTGAATGGTGCCCCCTTGTGGACAAAGCGAGTAGGGAGCCGGGTAGCCTTCCCTTTGGCATCACTATGATCTAATGACAGAAATGGACTGAATTCGTTGTAATGTGCTGTGGATTATGCATCTGCCCAGAAAGACAGAAGCCCATTATACAATGTTGCTGGCAGGGTTCTTATGAAAACTCTGCCTGGAAAACAGGCTTTATTTGTGAACACTTGTGCGTGAGTGCCTGTGTGTGTGAGAGAGAAGCACAGGGGGAGCACACTCAGGCACTTAGGGGGAGGCAAGACATAGTTTTTATTAGACTCTCAAAGGCCCTCTAGAGTGAGGCTCCATTTATCNNTCTGTGACTCCTGCTTTACCTGCCTGGATACCTGAAATCCTGGGCTGCCCCCAGGGACCCCAGATCCGTTTTAACCTCTTCCCAAATTCCCATGCCTGCTTGAGTCCTGACTGGCCAGCCCAGCTCCACTGTTTACCACATGTGTGACCTTGGCCATGCCCTTGCTCTCTGCACCTCAGGTCCCTCACCTGTATCACGAGCTGATCATAGTACCTGCTGCGTGGGTCGCTACCAGATTAAACAAGTCACTACTGTGAACGCGCCTGGTAGAGTTTCTGAGGATATAAAACTTGGTGGTCTATTCCCCCGCCTCCCTCCTCCCAGCAAAATGAACCTTGGGCTGCTCACAGACAAAGGGGCTGCAGATCCACCCCTGAGCCCCTGTCTGGGTCAGCCACTGTGGGATCTTGTGTGTCTGCAGGGATGCTGTCTCTCCAGGCAAAGGCCCTACCCAGCAGGTGACCAGCCACTAGGGGACTTTGGGAAGTGGTCGTGCTTGACGAGGCCACAAGAGAAAACTCCAGTGGGTACCTTCCCAGCTGGTCCTGCATCTGTTTTGTAAGCAGTGGTGTCTCCCAGGGCCAGCTCTGACTCAGCCCCTGGTTTCCACGTTACCTGAATGGTGTCACGGCCAAGAACCCCTTTCATCCTCCCAGAGCCGTAGATGAGTTCGATTTTCTGGTGCAAATGCTTGAAGGTGGTGGACTTCTGAGGGTTGAATCTCGTATGTATAGCTGCCGACACAAGAGATGGGTATCCATCAGGTGCCCAGATGGAGAAGGGGGGAGGGGGAGGACAGGCTGGGTGGGGAGCTGGGCACTCACTGCAGGAGGGACTTTGGCAGTCCACAGAGGGCACCCACAAGTCAGATGAGCCGGTGTCAAAGTTGACCTGGAACTCTTGAGGAGGTGTTCCAATGGTGATATTACCAAAGTAGACAATCTGCAGGGGCCGGGGAGAGGAGTTCAGGGCAGACCTGGCTGCCTGGATACCCCCCGATTCCTGGAGTACTGCCTCTCTCTGGGCACCCCAGGTCTCTAGAAATCACCTTCCAACTGCCCCCACCCCCAGCCTCTGCTCAGACCAGTCCCTTCATTTGAGGAGCTCTGTGGCTCTCCTCTTTAAGGCCCAGTCTTGGTGCCTCCTCCTCCAGGTGGCCTTCCTGGGTCACCCCAGGCCACTCCCTCTAAACTCAGACCATGTACTGTCAACAGCACACAGGTGGCCCTTTCGTTTGACATGTATTTAATCTTTGCCTCTCTCTCAGC
This sequence comes from Procapra przewalskii, assembly GCA_006410515.1. Taxonomy (NCBI): domain Eukaryota; kingdom Metazoa; phylum Chordata; class Mammalia; order Artiodactyla; family Bovidae; genus Procapra; species Procapra przewalskii. Next base: position 287,238 of record SJYF01000628.1, on the reverse strand, counting down.
CTAGCCTGTGCACTGTTGAAGAAGATAATGCTCTTTTTTTTTTTTTTAATCACTATAGTGCTAATTTCTTATGATCTCACATGCCTTAGGGGCTCAGTAACTTTTTCCTGGTGTCATTCCGGGATCTTTAGAGGGTAAACTTTCTCTGCCTGGGTTTCACATTTGATGCAGCTGGCTTTACATTTTGATCAGTCAAGGCTCACCCTTCATCTGTAACTCAGTGGCTCACTTTGTTCAGAAAGAACAATTTCTCTCAAATTATTGCCGCATCTTTAACACAGAAATGGATGTTTACCTGCCCCCTGGTCATGCTGGACCCAGTCACCACAGACCAAGAATTGAAGGTGAGAGTGACTTCTCCTCTGGGAACGGGGTCCCTTCCCCCCGTGTTTCCGCCTCTTGCAGAAGCCCCACCCCAATCCCCCACCTGAGACCTCTAGATGAACCCCAGTGCTAGGCTAGACCACCAGGGGGCGCTGTGGAGCACCATCCTCCCAACACACTCACATTCTGGAAATTCCTCAGTTGGTGAGAAGAGAATTTCTTGTCAGGATCAGAATTCTGGGACAGGCTGTGAGACTGTTCATCCAAGAATTTTTCCAGCAGTTGTTTTTCCCTGATAGCTTCTTGCATGGTCTTCACCTTCGTTAGAGGGATTCTTTCACCGCGCGTGGGGAAAAGGAAGCAAGGAAGGGACAGTCAGCTGTCCCTGTTATAGTATGGCTGTCATGCTTGACATTGTCATGGCGCTTTGTAATTTTTAAGACTTTTTATGTGTCATCTTTATTAATAGAATGCTGTGCGAGACCATGGCAAAGACCTAGGTCTGACTACAGGCTCTCTCATGTAATCTTGGGTAAGCTGTATGACCATTTGGAGCCTCAATTTCTCTATTGGTAAAAAGGTGAAATGTAATAATCCCCACCCCCACCCTCCATACGAGGTGTTTTGGGTGTTAAGTGAGATGATGGATATAATCTTTCTGATACACAGGAAGTCTCAACAGTGACAGCCGTTGCTGTTGCCATCCCACTGTATCTTTTCCAGAGAATCTCGGGGAGTGACGTAGAAGGGGATCATTATCCTGTTTTTACAGGGGAAGAAAGGGAGTGCAGGGAGTTTGTGACTTGTCTGTGGTCATGCAGCTTTGTTAGAGACAAAACAGCGTAGAAGTAGCCCTCCTCATCTTCCTCCAGGGCGCTAGCAGAAGAGATGGATGAGGGTAAATATCAGGGGATGGAGAATAAATTACAGAAATTAGGAGTCTAGAGAAGTAAGGAAGAATCAAAATAGAAAAAAAAAAGAGACTTCCGCATGCACAGAGATATCAAGAGATGGTGAGATAAAAAAGAGAGATACACAGATGAAGACACTGACACACACAGAAGTGGAGAGAGAGCAGAGAGAAGACCTAGAAGCAAATGCAAGAGAAATGCTGTTTCACAGGACCATGCATACAGTTGCACAGGTCATGCACTGAACAATTCCAAGAAGTGCCATTTTTACATAGGTCATGAGGTGATTGGCACCTGCAGAGTTGTGCAACCCTGCAGGTGTACCCCAAGCTGCCTGGGCCCCACAGTGCCCATGCCAAGAGTCTCATCAATATGTGAGAGTTGATCTTTAAGGCTGCCAGGGAATACTTACTTTCTCTTCTTATCCTGGTGGGTGGAAGAATAAGAAGATGACAAGAGAAATCCCAAAAAGAGAGATGATGCCACTCATAGTCCCTGTACTTACTTGACTATGCACTCTGAGAGGGCCACCAGCCCGAGAAGCACAAGCCACTTCATGCTTCTCTCCTGGCTCCAAGTACTCAGGGAATATCGAGCTCTGAGCTTGCAGTGGTGAACAGGCGCTCCTAGTTATATGCACTCTGACCTGCCCTAATTGTCCCCTTTAGACTAATGGCAGATCTGATAAGAAACATGAACCTTTCTGTAACATCTTTACCTCTATCAGTCTCTGTGTGTATTCGACTTGGAACATTCTCAAAATACAGACAGACTACTGTAATCTCTTCCTTGAGGCTTGGATGGAAGATTAAACTAAACTGAGAGTGGCAAAATGCTTGCCAACTGGGACACAAAACACTGCTAATAATGTGATAAAAGTAAATGCTGGGGGCCATGCTAGACACTCGTGATCTCATGTGGTCTAGACACTTCACGAGATGTGCATGGCTGTGCTCAGTTGGGGAGGAGATTGCTGGGAGGAAAACAAGGTCAAATGGCAAAGTGAAGACTTTAGGGGCAGCCCAGTGACATTTGAGTGACTAGGTAGAGGGAGATTGGCACAGATCAGGGGCACCTTTGATGCCAATCTGTGTCAAAGATCTCGACCAGAGCAGTATTATAACTGCACGGTTTCAGTATTGGAAGAAGTGCGATGCAGGCGTCCACAGGACACGAGATCATCCAGTAAACACGCAAGGAGAGCCCTGGGTGCTGGGGTCTGGCTAGGGTGCTGAAAAGTCAGAGTCGTACAGGACGCAGATGGTCCGCATCCTGAGGGGCTAGCAGTCTAGGGCAGTTCTCACAAACTCGTGGCCCAGGAGGCAA
>SJYF01000628.1:259218-279505 GCA_006410515.1 Procapra przewalskii | reverse complement strand
GATGGCATCACTGACTCGATGGACATGAGTTTGGGTAAACTCCGGGAGTTGGTGATGGACCGGGAGGCCTGGCATGCTACGATTCATGTGGTCGCAAAGAGTCAGACACAACTCAGCAAGTGAACTGAACTGAACTGATTTTGATTAAAAAAAAAAAAAAAGAGCAACAAGCCAGATCTGTGTAGTTGCTATAGATTGAATTGTATCCGCTCCCAAATTCAAATGTTAAGTCCTTAACTCCTAATGTGATGGTATTATGAGGCAGGGCCTTTTAGTTCAATTCAGTTCAGTTGCTCAGTCATGTCCGACTCTTTGCAACCCCGTGGACTGCAGCACACCAGGCCTCCCTGTCCATGACTAACCCCTGGAGTTTACTCAGACTCATGTCCATTGAGTCGGTGATGCCACCCAACTATCTTATCCTCTGTTGTCCCCTTCTCCCCTCACCTTCCATCTTTCCCAGCCTCAGGGTCTTTTCAAATGAGCCAGCTCTTTGCATCAGGTGGCCAAAGTATTGGAATTTTAGCTTCAACATCAGTCCTTCCAATGAACATCCAGGACTTATTTCATGTAGGATGGGCTGGTTTGATCTCCTTGCAGTCCAATGGACTCTCAAGAGTCTTCTCCAATACCACAGTTCAAAAGCATCAGTTCTTTGGTGCTCAGCTTTCTTTATAAGCTGAGGCAGGACCTTTGAGAGGTGACTATCTTGAGATGGGATCTTAATGGTTGGGCTGTTATGATGGGATTAGCACTTTTATAAGAAGAGCCACCAGAGAGCTTCCTCTCCTCTCTCTCTCTGTCATTCTCCCTCTCCCTTCCTCATTTCCTCCCCCCTTTCACTCCCTCCCTGTCACTCCCTCCCTGTACCCCATCATATGTGAGGACACAGCAAGAAGAGAAATGCCTGGGAGCCTAAAAAGTGTCCCCACCAGGGACCCAACTGGCCCGCACCTTGATCTTGGACTTCTAGTTTCGGTCTATGAAACCTGCTCCAACTAAAAAATAATGTAGTTCTTGATGCTGTATGGTGAAATACAGGTTTCATGATACTATGCATTTTCATTTTAGAGAGGTTTGAAATCTTTTCATAATGAGAAGTTTTAAAAATATTCATTTTGAAATTCCTGTCTTTGTCAAGTAGGTCCCTAGTGGCTCAGTGGTTGAAGACCCACCTGCTCATTATTCCAGCTCTTTTCCTGTCATCTGATCACCATCCCCTACATTCATCAACACCCCCTCACACTTGCACCCCACTCCTCTGCTAAGCTGCTTGGCCATCCAGGTGGAGACTGATGAGCCAGGTCAGGGCCTGGAGGTAGAGGCACTGAGGACATTTATAAAAGAATGAACTGGGCCTCCCCTCCCTGCTTCTTTCTTCTCTGTGCCATCTGCAGGTGAGGGATAGGGCCTGGGTAGGCAGGGAGCCAAGGAGAAGGTCTCTAGCCATGTTTGGGAGGGAAGGGAAGAGGAATTCACAACCCAATAACCAAGAGGTGGGCAGCTTGCTCAGGACCCAGGAGGGAAGGAAGAAACACTGGGCAAAGCATGGTACCTACCAGAGGGCCAGACCCACATGAGTCTTCTCATTAATTTTGCTGCAGGTCATCTAATTAGTGCTGGAATTCCTGCTCTGGACATGGAGGAGATAGAGCCATCAGTTCAGTTCAGTTCAGTTGCTCAGTCATATCCGACTCTTTGCAACCCCATGAATCGCCAGGCCTCTCTGTCCATCACCATCTCCCGGAGTTCACTCAAACTCACGTCCATTGAGTCGGTGATGCCATCCAGCCATCTCATCCTCTGTTGTCCCCTTCTCCTCCTGCCCCCAATCCCTCCCAGCATCAAAGTCTTTTCCAATGAGTCAGCTCTTCGCATGAGGTGGCCAAAGTACTGGAGTTTCAGCTTTAGCATCATTCCTTCCAAAGAACACCCAGGGCTTATCTCCTTTAGGATGGACTGGTTGGATTTCCTTGCAGTCCAAGGGACTCTCAAGAGTCTTGTCCAACACCACAGTTCAAAAGCATCAATTCTTCGGAGCTCAGCTTTCTTCACAGTCCAACTCTCACATCCATACATGACCATTGGAAAAACCATAGTCTTGACTAGATGGGCCTCTGTTGGCAAAGTGATGTCTCTGCTTTTCAATATGCTATCTAGGTTGGTCATCACTTTCCTTCCAAGAAGTAAGCGTCTTTCAATTTCATGGCTGCAGTCACCATCTGCAGTGATTTTGGAGTCCCAGAAAATGAAGTCTGACACTGTTTTCACTGTTTCCCCATCTATTTCCCATGAAGTGATGGGACCAGATGCCATGATCTTCATTTTCTGAATGTTGAGCTTTAAGCCAACTTTTTCACTCTCCTCTACTCACTGCTAATGAGTCCTGGGGAGAGGGACAGCCTCACCTAGGGGCACTTTGAATCCACTCTTGGTATGTTTGCGTCATTCCAAGCTGGACAGCAAAGCAGCAAGTCATCCAAAGCATTTAAAATACTACCTGATTTATCTAATTATCCTGGTTATAAAAGTTACAGTAAAGCCAAAAGCCTATATGATCTATTATAGTTATATAAATTATCAGCCCAAATTTTTGAGACCAGACATGTTTTGCAAACAAATTAGTCTTAATTTGGATATATTTGGTAGAAATGAGTATACTTTATTATACTAGATATGCTGCTGCTGCTGCTAAGTTGCTTCAGTCGTGTCCAACTCTGTGTGACCCCATAGACGGCAGCCCACTAGGCTCTGCTGTCCCTGGGATTCTCCAGGCAAGAACAATGGAATGGGTTGCCATTTCCTTCTCCAATGCATAAAAGTGAAAAGTGAAAGTGAAGTCGCTCAGTTGTGTCCAACTCTTCGAGACCCCATGGACTGTAGCCCTCCAGGCTTTTCCGTCCATGAGATTCTCCAGGCAAGAGTACTGGAGTGGGTTGCCATTGCCTTCTCCATACTAGGTATATTTTATTGTAATATGTTATATTGTATTTTAATGAATTTTATTAGAAAAAGAATATATTTTAATGAATGTTAAATCCAAATTTTGTAAACAGAGATTTGTATTTAGTGACTCACTTCCTAGATAGTTCCTTGCTGTTACCCTCTATTAAGGTAAAGTTCATTGAATTATTAAAAGGAAACTGTAATTTTTCTGAAGCTTGTCTCAGTAATCTTTGGATGAAATGTAGATATTCCATGACCTGCAATCAAGGGATGATGTAATTTACAGGACAGTCTCTAACCTGGATGGAAGGAGCTTTATAGGGTACTCTTCACTAGCTCATGCACAGTGAAACTGAAGGGAAACTGACTCTTGGATTAATTCCTACTTCCAAAAGCCATACACCAGACAGGAACACAGAGACGACTGCTGACCTGAAATTCACCTTAAAATGATGCTCAAACAAAGAAAACCACACCAGGACTAGATGAAGATGACATCAAGATGCTGGACCTGATTTGTGTGATTATATATAATGTTTTTGGGACTTCTTAGACCTTTGCATACCAATCAAATGTTTCCTATCATGGACATGACCATATGCTATTTTAAAAATCTATCCAATTGTTTTGTTGTGGCCAGTTACTTCTGTCTGGATTCAGAGAAAGCAATGGCACCCCACTCCAGTACTCTTGCCTGGAAAATCCCATGGATGGAGGAGCCTGGTAGGCTGCAGTCCATGGGGTCGCAAAGAGTTGGACACGACTGAGTGACTTCACTCTCACTTTTCACTTTCATGCATTGGAGAAGGAAATGGCAACCCACTCCACTGTTCTTGCCTGGAGAATCCCAGGGAGAGCCGAGCCTGGTGGGCTGCCGTCTATGGGGTCGCACAGAGTCAGACAAGACTGAAGCGACTTAGCAGCAGCAGCAGCAGCAGTATGTTTAGATCACCTTGGTGGATTTCCCCACTCTAAGGTTCTTATTAGATAATCCTTAGAAAATTTATTTCAGCAGAAAGAAAGTTCAGTCCTATCCAAGTTACCATTGATATTACTAGGTGGGATCCTCTCAGCTGTCCAATTTATAATACCTGTTCTGACCCTGCGCCCAATATGAATTTTCCTCTAAGTTGCTCAAGCTCAATCAGAGCAACAAGCACAAATTAGGGAAGTAAGAAAACATATCACAATTATGGGATGGATTAGTGTGGCTAACACCAGGCTATGGTCATTTAAATTTTAAGGGCCCTCTTTATCTTGGGAACAATTAAATTCTACTAAGGTAGCTAGCTTAGTAATACTACGAAACTGGGCTGGAGCCTTATGGATAGTCCCAATATACAATTTCCTGAAAGATAAAGATTGGTACAAAACAGCCTAAGTCAGACGACCTGAGCATATACTGGGCTAGTGCAAGTTCTTGTCTTAATTCTTGCTTATTACTTTAATAATACTGTTAAATGTGTTATTTGTATTTTGGCTGTTTTATGAAATTGTTGTTTCTTGCATTACCAAATGTGTGACTGAACCTGCAAAGAAAATGATAACTACGTTACCTGAAGCAGTCGATAGAAGATATAGTGGTATACAGAAGGTATATGTGATTAGTGGTCATGATAGTGTAACTCTAGATATGGGAAGATCCAGCAAGAAGGAATTTTTTTTCCTGGACTGTAACAGATTACGTAAGAGAGATGGTCTAGAGTCCCATGGTTACTGTTGGTAGACTTAATTCAGGAAGAGCACATTGAATGGCCTATCAGCTAAATCACTGCAAGACCGGTTGAAACTTCCTAGCACATGTGACAAAATGGTCACAAGATGCCTTCTAAAGTAGGGTCGAATTTATTATCCTGAGGTGCTCTTTCAACTACAAATTGGCCCTTACCATCTACCTCCATAAGGATTAAATCATGTGCTGCTGATTTTCAACACCCCCTAAAAGGACTTCAGGGTGGAGAGCATAAATGAGGTACTTTGTGCTTGGGGAAAAACTGGCAGGACAGGTCTTCAAATTGATATTTTCAGGAACTGATTTTATGAGCCAAATTCCTATATCTCCTCTTGTTTAGAAAAACACAACAATTCTCCACAGTGAGGACTGTTCCTTGTGAGTAGAAAAGCTTCCCAAGCCTAGTGGAAATCTACAGGAAAAATTTGTTCCTGATTGCATGTATTCCTCCTTCACCAAAATCTTATATATACTGACCTTCCCTCCTGCTTCTTTGGAGCAGTTTCTCAGACCTATCTGAGGTGCTGTCTCTCAGGCTGCATTTCTCATTTTGCCCCAAATAAAACTTCAGTTGTAACTCTCACGTTGTGCTTTTTTTTTTTTAAGTTGACATCGGTGACCTTTGGCTGGGGTCCAAGTGTGGAAGGAAGATTAGAGGTGGAAAAGTAGCCATTTATTAAGCTCGGTTACCTTGATTTTTGCAATGGCTATTTTCCCATCTGGAATGTTCTTCTCCCAGCTCTTGGCATGCCTAGTTCCTTCTCAAACTTTTAGCATCATCTCAAATGTCTCCCCCTCAGAGGCCTTCCCTGGCGACTCCAGTCTCTCAGCACAGAGCCTTATTCATTCAGAGACCATAGGCAGTGACTACATTTGCCCATGTGCTTTTCATGGTCAGCTTGAGAGCTTGAGAATGTGCCAAGATGACATTTGGCACCAGCTTCCCAGCATGCCAGGAGCATGTGTACATTATATTGTGGTCACATTTCTTTTCTGAAGTTTTGATTACTGGACTAAAAGTTCCTGCTAGCCCATACATGGAAAGCAGGCCAGACAAGTGGACAAGCTCTGGATGCTTTGGCTCATGGAAAAAAATCATGAACTAGGATTCAGGCCACCATCCCCCTGTGCCCAGCATTTGTTTCTGGGAACAGTCCCCATGGTGTTCCTGCCTTCCAGGCTCCATCTGTGCAGGGAGCATTTTTCACACTAGGCTTTAGCACTTTGAGGAAGTGTTCACTGAAAGAATGAATATTACCTAATAGATGAGATCCTTTTTCAGTTTTCCCCTCCATCTCCCACCCTCTTGTCTCCTCTACACCACCCAGGCCCAGTAAGGAGAGGCTGGAATTAGCAGTCGAACAGACCTGGATTCAAATCTTGTCTCTACCACTCACAGGCCCTATATACTTCAGTGAGATGCTTAATTCTTCTCAAGCTCAGGTTCCTCATCTGTGAATTGGGGACATTCTTTTCCATGTGCCAATGCATGTACTGACTATTGTGAATGGAAAGTGTTGCCTGCCATATAGTAGGAAAACAATGTTACAGTCATACAATTGTCAAATTACAGCTGCCCACAATGGTCAGACCAGAAGGAATTCAGGATGGCAAATGAATGTCCTCCATTAAGCCCTCATCTATAAGAACCACCCTACACCCACCAACTGCATACCTAGAGGGAACACAGGTTGAGAAGAATGTGGATAATTGCCCTAGATAGCTACAGTGCACATCAAAGGAAGGCTTCCAATGGGTCCAGGCTCTCGCATCTTCCCTTACATTGAAAAATGTTTAAATTCCTTGACTTGAGATATGTGACTTCTTTTAATAAGCAGTCATCTTTTGATGTTCTGATTTTTTTTGTTGTTGTTGTTGCTGTTGTAACAAAAAAGCCTGTATATCCTGGCTCCTCCTTTACCCCTTCAGAGCAGTCCCTTAGAGCTAGCTGAGAGGCTGCCCCAGGCTTGAAGTCCTCAGAAAGCTTATAATTGTCAATTTTTAGGCTGTGCTTTTTTCCCTGCATTGACACTATCAAAGCATTTGCCAGCGGTATGCTGTATCGCTGCTCCCTGCCTTGATTATGATTAAGCTGCTAAGCCATGTCTGACTCTTTGAGACCCCATGGACTGTAGCCCGCCAAGCTCCTCTGTCCAGGGAATTCTCCAGGCAAGAATACTGGAGTGGTTGTCCTTTCCTTCTCCAGAGGATCTTGCTGACCCAGGGATCGAACACAGGTCTCCTGCACCGTGGCTAGTCTCATCACCAACTGAGCCAGCAGGGAAGCCCCTACCTGCGTTATGTTGGTGTAAACAAGCCATGGGACCACAGTGAATATGAGCGAGCATGGAAGTGTAAGCCAGCGTACATTTACAATGAAGACTTGACAATCTGTACAACAGCACTAATAATACACAGGACTCTATAGAAAAGGGCAACCAAAGACCATGTTCCAGGGTGGAATGGAGGGGGCTTGATGTTCAAGGTCACTTTTAAGAGTGTGAGATTTACTTAGAGTGACGGGGATCTTTGAGTAGGTGAGTGAGATGTTAGACTGGGAGAACGGAGAACAAAGGAAAGTGAGGCTAAAATTTAAGAAGAACACAACAGATTCAAGAGCTGAATTGGAAGGAAGTACATTAAAAGAACCTACAAACTGTACAGAGGGGCCAGAGAAGATGATTTTGACAGTGAGTGAAGCTTCCAATCCTTCGTTTCATTGGGAAGTGGGTGGGTGGCCAGAAGTGTTGGAGCGTTTGCACTGGAAAATCAAGACCTTGGTGCGGGCATGAGAACCAACCTCAAGTCTCTCAGTTTTTCACAAAAAAAGACTACCTTTACTCTATGGTGGATTTTCTGAGTAGAATGAGGGCAAAGGTTAAGTGGAAGGAAGGCAGATTTAACTTTAATTTGAGAACAGCTTCTGTAATTAACTTACCATTGTTATTTGAACTGTTTTCCAGCACCTTACATAAATAAACTGGGCTGTGTGTGTGATATTCAAGAATGATTTTCTTACATTTCTCAGAGCCTAGGAAAGAAGGAATGAAAAGGTAATACTCTAGGCTAAGAAGGCTGCTGCTGCTAAGTCGCTTCAGTCGTGTCTGACTCTGTGCGAGCCCATGGACAGCAGCCCACCAGGCTCCTCTGGCCACAGGATTTTCCAGGCAAGAATACTGGAGTGGGTTGCCATTTCCTTCTCCAAGGGTAGGAAAGGGTGGTAGTCAAAAACTTTGTGGTGCTGTAGAACACACTGAGTAAAGCGTCCCCTCTAGCCTGTGTTTTGAAGGCAAAGTTAAATGAATTTAAAAGGGGAGGTGGGCAAAAGAGCAAGTACGTGGATGGAAAGGAGTAAACGCTCTCCAGGGAAAGAGGGGTGGTCCATGCTGAGGCTGGTTCTCCTCTTGTCATGTCTGCAGGAAGGGGTAGAACTTCTGACTGGAGGACTGTGGGTACTGTAATCAGATCCCAGAGCATACAGCCTTCAGAGCAATTGATGTGACTCCTCAGGCCTGGCCCCCGCTCCACCTGGACCTTTAGGGGGCACCTCTGTAACCTGCCCCAAGGCAGAGAGCACTGGAATATCACCTTGCGGCTGGGGGAGATGGAAATTGATGGTGACACAGCAGCTGGTCTACGTAAACACCTCCCCCTCTTAATTTTCCTTTGACACTGCAGTAGTCTGGAAATCTCCAAGGATTCTATGGAGGATGGAGAAGCGTGAGGTATATTCTGGTCTGAGGAGTGAGAAGATTGAACTTGAGTTATAGATAAAGGTATGTTGTTGTTCAGTCACTCAGTCATGTCCGACTCTTTGCAACCCCATGGGCATATATCTTTACCCCATGGATAAAGATATCAGTTCAGTTCAGTTGCTCAGTTGTGTCCAACTCTTTGCGACCCCATGGACTGCAGCACTCCAGGCCTCCCTGTCCATCACCAACTCCTGGAGCTTGCTCAAATTCATGTCCATAGAGTAGATGATGCCATCCAACCACCTCATCCTCTGTTGTCCCCTTCTCCTCCTGCCTTCAATCTTTCCCAGCATCAGGGTTTTTTCAAGTGAGTCAGTTTTTCGCATCAGGTGGCCAAAGTATTGAAGTTTCAGCTTCAGCATCAGTCCTTCCAACGAATATTCAGGACTGATTTCCTTTAGGATGGACTGGTTGGATCTCCTTGTAGTCTACCAGACTCTCAAGAGTCTTCTCCAACATCACAGTTCAAAAGCATCAATTCTTCAGCAGTCAGCTTTCTTTATAATCCAACTCTCACATCCATACACGGCTACTGGAAAAACCATAGCCTTGACTAGATGGACCTTTGTTATGTCTCTGCTTTTTAATATGATGTCTAGATTAGTCATAGCTTTTCTTTCATGGAGCAAGCATCTTTTAACTTCATGGCTGCAGTCACCATCTGCAGTGATTTTGGAGCTCAAGAAAATAAAGTCTCTCACTGTTTCCATTGTTTCCCCATTTATTTGCCATGAAGAGATGGGACCAGATGCCATGATCTTAGTTTTCTGAATGCTGAGTTTTAAGCCAATTTTCCCACTCTCCTCTTTCACTTTCATCAAGAGGTTCTTTAGTTTTTCTTCACTTTCTGCCATAAAGGTGGTGTCATCTGCATATCTGAGGTTATTGATATTTTTCCTGGCAAACTTGACTCCAGCTTGTGCTTCATCCAGCCCAGCATTTCTTATGATGTACTCTGCATATAAGTTAAATAAGCAGGGTGACAGTATACAGCCTTGAAGTACTCCTTTCCCTATTTGGAACCCATCTGTTGTGCCATGTCCAGTTTTAACTATTGCTTCTTGACCTGCATACAGATTTCTCAAGAGGCAGGTAAGATGGTTTGCCATTGCCTTTCTTTGGGGTTGGAATGAAAACTGACCTTTTTCAGTCCTGTGGCCACTGCTGAGTTTTCCAAATTTGCTGGCATATTGAGTGCAGCACTTCTTTTAGGATTTGAAATAACTCAACTGGAATTCCATCACCTCCACTAGCTTTGTTGGTAGTGATGCTTCCTAAGGCCCACTTGACTTCACATTCCAGGATGTCTGGCTCTAGGTGAGTGATCACACCATCATGGTTATGTGGGTCATGAAGATCTGTTTTGTGTAGTTCTGTGTGTTCTTGCCATCTCTTCTTAATATCTTCTACTTCTGTTAGGTCCACATCATTTCTGTCCTTTTTTGAGCCCATTTCATGAGTGCATGAAATGTTCCCTTGGTATCTCTAATTTTCTTGAAGAAATCTCTAGTCTTTCCCATTCTATTGTTTTCCTCTATTTCTTTGCACTGATTACTGAGGAAGGCTTTCTTATCTCTTTTGCTATTTTTTGGAACTCTGCATCCAGATGGGTGTATCTTTCCTTTTCTTCTTTGCATTTTGCTTCTCTTCTTTTTACAGCTACGTGTAAGACCTTCTCAGATAGCCATTTTGCTTTTTTGCATTTCTTTTCCATGGGGATGGTCTTGATCCCTGTCTTCTGTACAATGTCATGAACCTCTGTCCATAGTTCATCAAGCACTCTATCAGATCTAATCCCTTGAATCTATTTCTCACTTCCACTGTATATCAGTAAGGGGTTTGATTTAGGTCATACCTGAATGGTCTAGTGGTTTTCTCCACTTTCTTCAATTTCAGTCTGAATTTGGCAATAAGCAGTTCATGATCCGAGCCACAGTCAGCTCCTGGTCTTGTTTTTGTTGACTGTATAGAGTTTCTCCATCTTTGGCTGCAAAGAATATAATCAGTCTGATTTTGGTGTTGACCATCTGGTGATGTCCATGTGTAGAGTCTTCTCTTGTGTTATTGGAAGAGGGTGTTTGCTATGACCAGTGTGTTCTCTTGGAAAAACTCTATTAGCCTTTGCCCTGCTTCATTCTGTACTCCAAGGCCAAGTTTGTCTGCTACTCCAGGTGTTTCTTGACTTCCTACTTTTGCATTCCAGTCCTCTATAATGAAAAGGACATCTTTTTTTGGTGTTAATTCTAGAAGGTCTTATAGGTCATAATAGAACCATTCAACTTCAGCTTCTTCAGCATTACTGATTGGTCTACCTGATACTGAATGGTTTGCTTTGGAAAAAAACAGAGATCATTCTGTCATTTTTGAGATTGCAAGTACTGCATTTCAGACTCTTGTTGACTATGATGGCTACTCCATTTCTTCTAAGGGAGTTTTGCCCACAGTACTAGATATAACGATCATCTGTGTTAAATTCACCCATCCCAGTCCAATTTAGTTAGCTGATTCCTAAAATGTTGATGTTCACTCTTGGCATCTCCTGTTTGACCACTTCCAATTGCCTTGAATCATGGACGTAACATTCCATGTTCCTATGCAATATCGCTCTTACAGCATTGGACTCTGCTTCTATCACCAGTCACATCCACAGTTGGGTGCTGTTTTTACTTTGGCCTCATCTCTTCATTCTTTCTGGAGTTATTTCTCCACTGATCTCCAGCAGCATATTGGGCACCTACCAACCTCGGGAGTTCATCCTTCAATGTCCTATCTTTTCACCTTTTCATAGAGTTCATGGGGTTCTCAAGGCAAGAATACTGACGTGGTTTGCCATTCCCTCCTCCAGTGGACCACATTTTGTCAGAACTCTCCACCATGACCATCTGTCTGCCTTGGGTGACCCTTCGCAGCATGGCTCCTAATTTCACTGTGTTAGACGAAGCTGTGGTCCATGTGATCAGATTGGTTAGTTTTCTGTGACTGTGGTTTTCAGTCTGTCTGCCCTCTGATGGAGAAGGATAAGAGGCTTATGGAAGCTTCCTGATGGGAGAGACTGACTGAGGGGGAAACTGGGTCTTGTTCTGATGGCCAGGGCCATGCTCAGTAAATCTTTAATCCAGTTTTCTGTTGATGAGTGGGGCTGTGTTCCCTCCCTGTTGTTTGACCTGAGGCCAAACTATGGTGGAGGTAATGCAAATAATGGTGATCTCCTTCAAAAGGCCCCACCAGGCACTGCTACACTCAGTGCCCCCAACCCTGAGGCAGGCCACCATTGACCCACGCCTCTGCTGGAGACTCCTGGACACTCACAGGGAAGTCTGGGTCAGTCTCTTGTGGGGTCACTGCTCCTTTCTCCTGCGTCCTGGTGCACACAAGTTTCTGTTTGTGCCCTCCAAGAGTCTGTTTCCCCAGTCCTGTGTAAGTTCTGGAACTCCATAGTGGGGTTAATGGTGATCTCCTCCTAGAGGGCTTATGCTGTACTCAGGTCTGTTGCACCCAGAGCCCCTGCCCCTGCAGCAGGCCACTGCTGATCCACACAGGAGACACTCAAACACAGTCCGGCTCAGTCTCTGTGGAGGCTCTGGGTCCTGGTGCACACAAGGTTTGTTTGAGCCTTCTGAGCATCTCTGGCAGGTAAGGGATTTGATTCCAAATGTGATTTCACCCCTCCTACAGTCTTGCTGGGGCTTCTCCTTCACCCTTGGACATGGGGTATCTTTTTTTGGTGGGATCCAACATTCTCCAGTTGACAGTTGTTCAGCAGTGAGTTTAGTTTTGGAGTTCCCTCAGGAAGATGAGAGCACATCCCTCTGCTCTGCTGTGTTGCATGGTACCCATGGACGATACAGCCCAGGGAATTCTCCAGGCCAGAATACTGGAGTGGGTGGCCTTTCCCTCCCCCCGGGGATCTGTCCCAAGTACCAGTCTTCTCCAAACCAAATTTTCTAAACTGATTGTTATTCTTTTCCCTGCCCTGCTCGGCCAGTCCCTCTCCTACAAATCTTCCCATTCTATAGCATCTGAATACTACGTATTCTCTTCACTCCTGCTTAACTGGCTGACTTCTGTGATCATCTGAGATTTCATAAAAAAGCAAAAGTAAGTCCTCACTGGGAAGCTGTAGAATTTCTGTGCCCGTGTTTAGTATGAAGCTCTGTCATCATTCTAATTGACTGGGACTCTGGGCTGCAAGTCATAAATCCTGGACTTTTCCTTTTCCTTTGTGATTCGTTTCACTTGTTCATAGGGGGCCACACACAGAGGCCTCACATCCAACCCCTCAGACCAGACTTCCCAGGTCCACAGAATGCAACCAACACAACCAAACGACTGCCAAGGACCAGGCACAGCGCCCAGTTCAAGATGGCAGTGGCAGGTCGTTTGCAGAGACGCTGTGCCTGCGCTGCCATCTGGAGCCTGAAGAGGATGCCTGCCCCAGACCCTGCAGCATTCTGCCCTCTTCCTGGTGTCTGCAGAGAACCCAGCTGAGTAGCCCCACCCTGGGCCTACGGGAAGAGAGTGCCCTCTAGAGCAGGTAAAGAGTCTGTCTACAATGCGGGAGACCTGGGTTCGATCCCTGGGTTGGGAAGATTCCCCTGGAGAAGGAAATGGCAAGCCACTCCAGGACTCTTGCCTGGAAAATCCCATGGACAGAGGAGCCTGGTAGGCTACAGTCCATGGGGTCGCAAAGAGTCGGACACGACTGAGCGACTTCACTCACTCATTGGATAAAGGTATATGACATCCTTAAAAAATGAGAGTGATGAGAGCATAGGTCTTCAGAACACAGTGCTGGAGCCAGATGTCCTGGGTTCAGATCCCAGCTTGGCCATCTACTAGCTGTGTGTTCTTGGACAAGTTACTTATTCTGTCTGTGCCTCAGGTTTCCCATGTTTAAATTGTGGATAATAACAGAACTGAATAAGTTAATATGTGTAGGGTGCTTTGAATCCTGGTAAGTGCTATATGAGTTTTGCATGAAGTTGTCAAAAAAAAAAATCACAATGTGAGAGTGGTGGGTTAAGTTTTGTTTCGGGAAAAGTGAGGACTACAGCCCATGACACAGCCTCTCATGTAGCTCTGAGGGACTTCACTGAAGTGGTGCGTGTGTGGTGGAGGTCAGTGTACACGTGATCTGCTGAACGGGGATGTGCAGTCAAGCACACATTCCGGCAGAGCCTTGCTGCTAGTCATGAGGAGCAGATGTGTCTCAGTGATTTTAGTGCTTTGCTAGGCATGAGAAGATGCAAGAAGATGGGCTCATGAAATCTTTGAAAATATTTCTTTGAAATCTTGTTCTGCCAGATTTCCCAGAGCACAGAGGGCCTCATTCCTGATCTCCACTTTGACCTCCTGGCAGGGTGTGTTGAAAGTCAGTGAGGTCAGCGGCTCCATCCTTGTAGTATCAGATGGCAAGGGACATTGTCTAGTTGGCTTAGATAGTCAGGTATTTTGGACTCAAATTCGTACCTGTTCTACCTACTGTATGTGAGGAGCTTGTTTGGGCCTTGGGAGCTGCCTCAGGGTCATGTCATGATTTGGGGGACCATCTGGTCTCATCTCTGCTTTTGCAGATGAGAAATCAAGGCCGAGAGAGCAGGCAAGACTTGATCAAAGTTGCTCTAGACCCAGGGAGTTTAGTGACAAAACAGTGACTGGAATTCTGGCAAGCTGTAGTCATGAGTCAGCCCTCAGAAGCTGTGATTGCTGTATGAGGCTGTCCAGTTGTGGAATGAAGGTGCTGCTCTGTGGGACTCCAGGCCTGAGTGGGGTAAGTGGAGATTATCTGACCGGGCACTTCTTTGAGGGCCGCCTTTCAACTGCTGCCTGGAGGGAAGGCAGTTTGTTCTTTTTGAAATCTAGCTGGCCTGAGGGCTCGGGGAGCTTTGTGTGATCTCATGGAGTATTACGACAGCAGATGCCACGGTCAGTGGAGATGATGGTGTGGGGGCTGCAGTGTGAAACCAAAAAGGACTCAGACTAAAAACTGGGCCTGGCCTGTCTTGGTTGAGCAGTTTATCAACAATCACACCAGCCCCTTCATTTTGTTCTTAAAAAGTGTGTGTGTGTTTGTGTGTATGTGTGTGTGTGTGCATGTGTGTGTGTGTGTATGTATGTATGTGTGTGTGTGTTTGGACAGAGAGGATTAAATGCTAGGGTGAAAGGATCTCCACTGGGGTGAAATGTACTCCTGCACTGGAGGAGGGCATCACAAACCGCTCCAGTATTCTTGCCTGCAGAACCCATGAACAGAAGAAGCTGGAGGGCTACAGTCCATAGGGTTGCAAAGAGCTGGACGTGACTGAAGCAACTTAGCACACATGCTCTCCAGCTGGCTCACCAGAAATGGTTTCTTGAAAACCGAGAACTCATCTCAGTTCATCAGAAACGGTTTCTTGAAAACAGAAATAGATTAACTGTCTTCCAAAACAATCTATCGTTACCAAAGTGAAAAGGTGGGAGAGGGATAAATTGAGAGTTTAGAATTAACATACACACCCAACTATATATAAGATAAATACTCAACTAGGACCTACTGTATAGCACAGGGAACCTTCCTCAGTATTCTGTATGGAAAAAGAATCTAAAAAAGAATGGATACGTGTAAATGTATAATGGAATCACTTTCCAGTGCAGTTAAAACTAACACAATCAACTATAGTGTAGTGTAGTTAGCTGCTCAGTTGTGTCTGGCTCTTTGTGATCCCATAGACTGTAGCCCGCCAGGCTCCTCTGTCCATGGAATTCTCCAGGCAAAAATACTGGAGTGGGTTGCCGTTCCCTGTGCTAGGGGATCTTCCCAACTCAGGGATCGAACTCTGGTCCTCTGCATTTCAGGTGGATTCTTTACCACTGAGCCACTTGGGAAGCCCCACAGTCAACTATACTCCAACATAAAATAAAAATTAAATTAAGAAAAGTCACCTCTAGTGACCCGTGGGGCTCTTTAGACTTGCAGGATTCTCAATATAATGCTGGAGAGGGCAGAGCAGGTACAGAACACCTCAGGATAATCTGATGTTACATTTCCCCTGGTTTTGGTGTACTTTGGCTTCTAGTGGCACCTTTGACTTGTCTTTGTAAGATCTAATACAAGGGCCCTTAGCCACTGGGTTAGTTGAAGCCCCAGAGAACAAAACCATTGTCCATTGAGCTCGCTGAACTGCTGGGCATAGTGTGAGAACTCGGAGGAAGGACCAGGACTGAAAAAAAAAAAAAGACAAAGTCTTCATAGAGATCTGAAGACTAAACTGGAGAGTCTGCATACCACATGGTCTAACTTCTTTTGAAAAGTGCTTCTCCAACTCAGGTCCCAAGTCTCTCTCAACTTAGCTTCTTAAATATCATGTCTTTGTTACCTCACATTCTGACCTCCCTGCTTACCTTCCTAACTTCTGTTCATATCACTTCACCATCCAGTCTACCAACATAACAAGATCCAGTACTGAGGAGCTAAACAAACAGTTTTTAGAAGTGGGTAAAAACAGGATGGGGCTTCCCTGGTAGCCCAGCTGGTAAAGAATCCACCTGCAATGCAGGAGACCCCAGTTTGATTCCTGGCTTGGGAAGATCCCCTGGAGAAAGGATAGGCTACCCACTCCCATATTCTTGGGCTTCCCTGGTGGCTCAGATGGTAAATAATGTGCCTGCAACATGGGAGACCTGGGTTTGATCCCGAGTTTGGGAAGATCCCCTGGAAGAGGGCATGGCAACCCACTCTTGTATTCTTGCCTGGAGAATCCCCATGGAGAGAGGAGCCAGGCAGGCTACAGTGGGATCACAGAGTCAGACATGACTGAGCGACTTAGCACAGCACAGCAACAGGATGCCTATTTCTACTTTAATAATTTTTGTTCCTGATCAAAGTCATCTAAAAGACTGAGATGGCTAGAATAAGAAGATCTCTTGTTTCCTCTGAAGTCCCAAGCAAGAAGGTGACTTCCTTGACCCCAGGGGTGGCGTGTTCACTTTTGCATTCTCAAGTCTTAACAGCACAGGTCTTCAGTGCATGTATGTGGAGTGAATGAGCAGGAGAGTAAGGAGCTACCTTCTGTTTCTCTCACTTTCACTGTTTGCCTGGGTCAGGGCCCTCTGAATAGGAAAATTGGGGAAATGGAGGCCTGGTATTAGGGGCATAGGTGCAAGCGATAAGGAACGAGGGTCATAGAGGCTGAAAAGAGCCAGAAATGGAAAATTGGAGGAAATAATATAGGGGGAGCACTCTTTTCTAAGGCCATCTGCCTCAGAATAGTGACGTGGGCCCCAGCCTGAACATTGGAGGGAGGTCACATCTGGTGAGGGGGATGTTTGTGGTCCTCGGAAGTGTGGGCTTGGGCTGCGATTTAACCAGTGGTAACAATGGCTGTGGTGGCTAGGGGTAGGTGAGCTGGACCTGGGGAGGGGCGAGGACGGGGTTGTGGGCAGCGCTGGCAGACGCTTCCCGCACGCCTCACTTGGCAGAGGCTGGGACTGGGCACGAAGGGCACATGACCCGCTGAGGGACTGTCGCCCGTGCTCTTTGCAGTTAAACCAGTAGAAGGAGGCAGTGCCCAAGCTCCCTGGGCCAGTCGGGCCTTCAGTCCCACGCCACTCCTCATCACCACCTTTCACCCTCCTCCCTGTACTTGAGCATCTTGCTTGCCACACTTCTGATGAGCTAAGAGCCAATTTGCCCATTGTACAGGTGGGGAGAGAAGGGTAAGAGTGGGGCCTGACTTGCCAGGGGGATTCTTCCGCAGAGTGGGGTCCGAGGGATGCTTTGATCTGTAACACTTTGAGCTGTGCATTCCCGCCGCCCCTGCCCCCCGGGCAGTGAGGATATGGCTTCTCAGCCTTGGGTCTGCTCCTGGCCCCTATCCTTTCCCCAGCATCACTGACCAGTCCCTAGTTCTGGGCCTGCTGGGTACAAAGGTCATTGCTGTTTGTGTATCTCCAAGGCATGCCTAGTTCCTCCTGGGTTCCAAGAGCAGTGATGTGTGTTTGTGTGTTACTGGCAGAGTTGACTCTACACCTCAGTGTTTCTGCCCCTGAGAGAAGTCAGTGCTTTCTCAGCTGCCCAATGTCTGGGTTCACTCACCCTGGTAATGTCCACCCTTAACTCTGGAAACTTCACAGACTCACTTCCTTTCACTCCAGCAGTATCCCAGTAATACTGTTGCTGGCTAGGGGCTTTTCCACCCTCTTCATCGGCTGCCTGCCTCTTACCCAGGAGTCCCATTTCCTACTGGTGCACCTAAGATGCTAAACCTGTGAGGTCTGTGACTGTCAGCCCATAGAGGGACTTGGGAAAGAAGACTTTTCTTTGGCTGACTTTCCAGGCCCTGCACAGGCCTGGGAGTTAGGACTTGGGGAGAAAGACTGGATCCTGAAATAAGAACTCGTGACAGTCATATGCCCAGAAAAGCTTTTTTTCCCCTAGATTATCTCAAGAAATCTGGCTTGGTGCCTTTGTATTTTCCATTATGCAGACAAATTTCTTTGTAGATTTCATCTGGGAAGCTTCTTTTTTTTTTTTTTTTTCCCCACCTCCCTTAGGGTAGCAGTAGCTCTTATTCTTTTTGTCTTGTTGCCGTGGGGTGTTGGCAGGGTTCTGGGGCTTTGTAAACATATGAGATTCTGGGTGCACTTCAAGTTAGGTGATGAGCCTATTTTGCAGCTGAAGTGAATCCTAGAAGTGAGTCCTAGTTAGGTAGGGTGCTGCACAGTAAGTGGCCATGTTGGGGCTTTTGCCCCATTGTCTTATTTCCAGTGTCTTTCTAGTGTATTTGCTGGCTTCTCATTGCAGTGGCTTCTCCTGTTGTGGAGCGTGGGCTCTAGGGCATGTGGGCCTCAGTAGTGATTGCACGTGAGCTCAGTAGTGTGGTTTCTGGACTCTAGATCACAGGCTCAATAGTTGTGGTGCGCGGGCTTAACTGATCCTCGGCATGTGGGTTCTTACTGGATCAGGGATCGAACCTATGCCTCCTGCACTGGCAGGTGGATTCTTGACCGCTGAGCAGTGAAGGGAGCATGAAGCTGAATTCTGTTGATCTGAGTTCCATCCAGACATCTTGAGTTTGTTGTTCTCTTGACTGATGTGGTCCCTGGAGGAATCTGAAGTTTTCTTATACCTAGGTTTTTGAGCTCTGTGGAGGTGAATGCTCAGAGGAGACAAAACAAAGAAAGGAATTAAAGGAGGAGAGAAGGAAGAAAGAAAGAAGGAAAGGATCAGGAAAGAAGAAAACGATTCTTCCTCAGGGTCTGTTAATGAGGAACCAGTCGATCACATGCTGTGGGGGCAGGGCCAGGTGACGAATTAAGCCAATTATAGGTCGCCATGCCCCTGCCAGGATGCTTGGTCCAGGACTGGACACACAATCTGAGACGGTCCATTCAGAGCCCTCCCTTGCACCCTGATGTCTTCTGAGCTTCTTCCCTTACTGGTTAGTTGCCTTAGAGAGATAAAGGCGTGAGGCAGGTAGCTTGAAACCCTCTCACTAGGTGTAGAAACCTGAGGGAAGAAAGCTATCAGGCTAAGAGAATCAAAGAAGAGAGAAGGGGAAGGGGGAGGAAAGAGTGAACGGATGGCTTCTGAGTTCTTGGGTCCAGTCCCTGAGATCTTCGGATCTGTTCTTGTTCCTGTGTCCCGGATACCCGTATCCTTCCAATAAGTCTCCCCTTTCTTGAAGCCAGTTGGAGTTGGGCTCCTCTCTTTTTAGCTTCAGATTTGATTCTAGATCCTGCCCGGTTGTGATGTACCTTCCTGACTCAGAGAGAGGCAGCCATTCGTGTGAGCTCCATTGAGATGAAATCCTTTGTTTTTGCTGAGGACAGGGCTTTCAGAGCCCCAAACCCAGTGCCTCAGCATCCCTGGGCGGGAATGCCCTCTGTGTGTGTGTGTGTCTTTGGAGTGGGCCTGAGTGATTCCTGAAGCAGCCCAGCATTTACACTGAGGGAGCCAGGCCAATCTTGTTTTTACTCTGATCAAAAACTGTGAAATATGCTCTCAGGAAGATGTCACCGAGGACCCAGGTCTCTGAGGGGCTCATGTCTTCTGTGCCCCCTTGAGAGCTGATAACACAGATGTCTTTAGAAACCTGAGGGAGACAGAAATACATAGCAGGCAGCGTGAGCACTTACCTGCCACCCCCTCAATATCCAGAGCAGAGAGCGTTCCCACTTTTCCCCCTTCTTTGGGAAGAACCAAGTGGCTCTCATAGCAGCTGCAGAAGTGAGGGTATAGGAACAGAAGGGCCAAAACCTGTGGCTGCCATGAGAGGGGGGGTGTGGGGAGGCGAGGATTGGGAGTTTGGGATTATCAGATGTGAACTAATATTTGATATTTAAATAACAAAGTCCTGCTGTATAGCACAGGTAACGTATTCAGTATCCCATGATAAACTGTAATGGAAAAGAATATGAAAAGAGTTGGTATATATTTGTGGGCTTCCCTGGTGGCTCAGTGGTAAAGATTCTGCCCGCAATGCAGGAGATCGATTCCTGGGTTGGGAAAATCTCCTGGAGGAGGACATGACCACCCACTCCAGTATTCTTGCCTGGAGAATCCCCTGGATGGAGGAGCCTGGCGGGTTACAGTCCATGGTGTCTCACAGAGTTAGCCAAGCTGAAGGGAAGAAGCAGCAGCAGCATGTATATATTTGAATATATATAAAGCTGAGTGGCTTAGGTGCAGAGCAGAAATTAACACGACATTGTAAATCAGTTCTATTTCAATGTATTTTTTTTTTAAGTATTTAGAGTGTTTATTTATTTATTTTTTTTATTTATTTTTTTACATGATAGTATACATGTTTTTATGCCATTCTCCCAAACCAACCCACCCTCTCCCTCTCCCTCAGAGTCCAAAAGTCCGTTC
>SJYF01000628.1:230988-241397 GCA_006410515.1 Procapra przewalskii | reverse complement strand
GTGTGTGTGTGTGTGTGTGTGTGTAAGGGGGATTAAATGATAGGGTGAAATGGTCTCCATTGGGGTGAAATGTACTCCTGCCTCCAGCTGGTGGCTCATCCCGGCTCCTCAGAAATGGTTTCCTAACAACAGAAACAGATTCAAAGTCTTCAAACAATCTTACGGTTACCAATGCAGAAATGTGGGAGGGAGATAAATTGAGAGTTTGGGATTAACATATACATGTGACTATACAAGGAACTACTGTATAGCACAGTGAACTCTTCTCAGTATTCTGTAGTAGCCTATATGGGGAAAGTATTTATAAAAGAACGGATACATGAATTGCACAAGGGAGTCATTTTTCCATACAGCTAAAACTAATACAGTATTGTAAATCAACTATACTCCAACACACAATAAAAATTAAATAAAATAAGAAGTAAAATTTACCTCCAGAGACCCATAGGGCCCTTTAGACTCGCAGGATTCTGGATATGATGCTGGAGAGGGCAGAGTGGGTGCAGAAATCTTGACATGATCTGAGGCTGTGTTTTCCTGGCTTTGGTGTGCTTTGGCTTCTAGTGGGCACCTTTGACTCAACTTTGGAGGATTCTGATACAAGGGCCCATAGACATCGGGTTAGTTGAAGGCTCAGAGAACAAAACTTTCTCAATTGATCAGACCTAACTGCTGGCCATTGTGCGGGAGCCAGGAGGAAGGACCAGGACTGAGAAACAGCTAGATGGATCTGACTTGTGTCCCGAAAAAACAAAAACCTAAACAAAAAGCAACCCGCCATAAAACAAAAAACGAAGTCTTCACTGGAGATCTCCTGAGGACTGAACTGGAGATGATACATACCACATGGACCAGCTTGTTGTGAAAACTGCTTTTCCAACTCAGGTCCCAAATCTCCCTCATTTCCTAGCCTCTTAAATATCTTGTCTTTGTTACCTCACATTTTGACCCACCTTGCTCACCTTCCTCACTTCTGTAATGGCCAATAGGCACATGAAGATACTCAATATCATTTGACATTAGGGAAATGTGAATCAAAATGACAATAAGATAGCACTTCATACTCATTAGAATGCTGCTGCTACTGCTAAATCACTTCAGTCATGTCCGACTCTGTGCGACCCCATAGATGGCAGCCAATTAGGCTCCTCTGCCCCTGGGATTCTCCAGGCAAGAATACTAGAGCTGGTTGCCATTTCCTTCTCCAATGCATGCATGCATGCTAAGTCACTTCAGTTGTGTCCAACTCTGTGCGACCCCTTGGACAGTAGCCCTCCAGGCTCCTCTGTCCACAGGATTCTCTAGGCAAAAGTACTGGAGTGGGTTGCCATTTCCTTCTCCAACTCATTAGAATAACTATTGGTAAAAGACACCTGAAATATTGACAAAGATGTGGAGAAATTGGAACCCCTCTTTACATTGCTGGGGTGGGAATGTAAAGTGTGCAGCTGCTGTGGAAAACAGTATGGCAGTTCCTCAAAAAATTAAATATAGAATTATGTGATCCAGGAATCCCAATTTTGGGTATATATCCTAAAGAAGTATAAGCAGAGACTCAAACAGATATCTGTACTCCAGTGTTGTTGGCAGCATTCTTTACAAAAACCAGAAGGCAGAAGCAACCGTGTCCACCAGTAGATGAATCTGTAAACTAAATATGATACATGCACACCATAGAATATTATTCTGCTTTACAAAGAAAGGAAAATTTTGACAACATGGATGAAACCTGAAGGAATAATGCTAAGTGAAACAACTCCATCACAAGTTTCTTCTTATTATGTAAGGTTCCTAGAGTAGTTAAATTCATGGAGACAGAAAGAAGAATGATGACTGCCAAGGGCTGGGGGAATGGAGGAACTGGAGTTAATGTTTGATGGGTACAAAGTTTCAGTCTGGGACAATAAAAGAGTTCTGGGGGTAGATGGCTGTGATGGTTGTACAATAGTGTGAATGTGTTTAATTGCACAGAATTGTACACATGGAATGGTAAATTTTATGTTATGTATGTTTTGTCATAATCAGTAAATAGATAAGGATTAAAAGAATAGTGTGGTGTATCTCTTACATACTTTTACTTCTACAATATTTGTGTCTGTATATTTAAAGTGGACTTCTTGTAGACAGCATGGAGATGAGTTTTGCATTTTGTGAAATCCAGTTTTACAATTTCTGCCTCTTAATTGTGATGTTTAGACTGTTTACATTTACTGTGATTATTAGCATAACATCAGACATGACTGAGCTACTGAACAACAACAACAAACTATTTTCAATGAAATTCTAGCCAAAGACTTACAGGGACTACATTTAAACCAAGGAGTCTTCCTTATATATGTGGATGATTTATTAATGGTAAACTTGGATTTAGAGCACTGCTTGTCTAACACTACCACAGTGTTTGATCACCTGGCCTGCTGCAGCTATGAAGTCTTTCTTGTAAAAAAAGCTCAAATCTGCCAACGACAAGTGACTTATTTAGGATTCCAGTTACAAAAAGAGACCCAGAGCTTGTTAGCCAACTGAAAGCAGACTATGTGTAACTTGGACATTCCAAAAGGCCTCTGACAACTCTGAAGTTTCCTTGGGAAGCCTGGATTTTGTTGCTATGGATACCAAACTTAGGGATAATTGCAAAGCCATTATACCATGCTTTGAAAGGTGCAGATTCTGAACATTTGTTTTGGGCAGGAAACGAGACTTTAAAGACTTTAAAACTTAAGCTCACAACTACACCAGCCCTGGGTCTGTCTGACCTCCAGAAAGAATTCAAACTCTGTGTGCATGAGACGCAGGGGCTGGCCCTGGGGTACTCAAACAACCAGTGGGAACATTCCCTGACCAGTGGCTTATCTGTCAAAGTAGCTAGACACCACAGCCACCAGCTGGTGCCATTGCTTACACACAGTAACCACCACCTAAAATTTTTTTTAAGAAGAACAAGAATGGTTGGTAGTTCCCCTCACACTCTGCTGTTTCTTTCTTTCTGATGCCTGCTTTCTGTTTTCTCTGCAGAGAAAGCCTGTTCTCCCCCTTCTCCACAACCTGCTCTTTTTGTAAGTTGAATTTTTTTTATTGGAGTATAGCTGATTAACAATATTGTGATAATTTCAGGTGGAAAGCAAAAGGACTCAGCCATACATACACATGTATCCATTCTCTCCCAAAGTCCCTCTCCTATCCAGGATGCCACATAACATTGAACAGAGTGCTCAGTTGCCGGGGTCCAACCCCAGTGGATCCAGGGTGATTCGAAGGGGAGATGGATAGGCGAGGAAAAACTTATTTATTTATTAATATAAGATTAGATTAAGAAGAATTAGTGTAGTAGGAAAATCAAGTGGAGAAAAGATGCTGAATAACTTGGTTTACATGGAAAACCAATAAAGTTCTGGACAAGGAACTTGCATTATCTACATTGGGCCACCGGCGTCTGTTTGAATATTGGAGAGTGCCCCACCTTGGGCTCTCTCTCTTACGGACCTTAGAAGCTGGGACAAGTAAGTAGACATGGTGAGCCTCTACACCCCCGATGGGAATTCAGCCTGAAATTAGAGTAAAGAGGAGACACAGGGGAAACCAGTCCTTCCAATGACTAGCCCCTGGCCTCTATTGTCTAGAAAGGCCTTTTATACCTTTTTGACTGTACATAGAGATCAATGGATAATACAAAGTTATGCAGCATTAGCAGCCCAGACTCTTATCAAAACCAAGCTTTTCTCTCTGCATACCTAGTTGTATACACAGGTCTTAGGTGATTTATATCATCTTCTGGCCAAAAGGGCCAATTAACATTTTATAGCCTTTTTCTGATAAGGGTTTGTTAACCAGAAGGCTTATTTGTGTTGATCTTCCCAAAGTCTGGTGCCACTCTCAGAAAGCACTAAATAAAGTTACATTCTTACACAGCAAAGATACAGCAATTTATAACAAGTAAAAGGAGTACAATGATTTACAACAAAAGAAAAGTAATTAACTCAAGTCTAGTGTTGCTAACATCAAAACTACTATATATCTTTTTCCATATCCCGTTTACATTGATTAACATCCTCCCAGGTGCCTAAAAGATAAAGAATATGGTGGCCTGGCAGCAGTCTTTGAGTCAACAGTGAAAACCCGTCACCAATATGATTTTTAACTCTCTGGAAAAGACTCTGTATCTTTAAGATGCTTTTAAGCTTTGTGCCTCTCGAGGTTGGGGGGCTGTAAGCAATTCACAAGCTGTAAGGAGTCTGGGGGAACCTGTTAGGCAAGCTAGAGAGCTATCAGAGGGGGTTTAACTGAAACATCCCTTTCAAATGCAGAAGACTAAAGCCCTGAGTCGACTTTTTCCAGAAAATATCAGAAGAGTGGAAAAGCAGGCAGATTCTGGTCTTGGGGGGTGGATGCTCAGGAAATTCCGGGGGGAACCCCTGAAGCCTGATCACGTCCTTACGTTTTGTCAGGCTTCCTTCCTCTTGACCTTGTCACAGGCAGGATTCCTCACGCTGGCTTCTGGAACCCAGTGATACACAATAGGTCATTTTTTATTACTCACTTTAGATAGCACTGCCCACAACCCATTCTTTCTACCGGACTCAGGACCTCTAGGAAAACTTCCTGAACCCGTGATAACCCTCCTGGCCACTCCTGGCTGGGTTCGGCAATTTACCCTGGTTCTCCTCCAGTACGTAGCCCTCATTACCTCTAAACTGACCCCGGAACCCCTTTTCATAACCTCCATGAGTCTGGGGGTTTAGACTTACTGAAGTTTTCTCTTTTCCTCAAAGCCTTCTTTGAGCCCATCAGCCTGCTCTGAACTCCCACAGGGAGCTGACATGAAGCCTCCACCCTGTGCCAGGGCTGTGCAGTCACTGTGCACCCTTTATTCACCTTAGCATCCAACTTACCCACAAAGGGGTTGGGTGCCCCAAATCACAGAGGGGGTGCCTGGGCTTAGCAAGGGAAAGTTGTAGCCGAGGCCTACGGTAACAATATAATTTATCATTCGAACCTGGACACTTTTGAAATGGGAATTTCAAAAGTTTTGTTCAGTCGCTCAGTCGTGTCAGACTCTGTGTGACCCCATGAATTGTAGCATTCCAGGCCTCCCTGTCCATCACCAGCTCCCAGAGTTTACCCAAACTCATGTCCATTGAGTCGGTGATGCCATCCAGCCATCTCATCCTCTGTCATCCCCTTCTCCTCCTGCCCCCAATCCCTCCCAGGATCAGAGTTTTTCCAGTGAGTCAACTCTTCGCATGAGGTGGCCCAACTATTGGAGTTTCAGCATTAGCATCAGTTCGTCCAATGAACACCCAGGACTGATCTCCTTTATAATGGACTGGTTGGATCTCCTTGCAGTCCAAGGGACTCTCAAGAGTCTTCTCCAACACCACGGTTCAAAAGCATCAATTCTTTGGAGCTCAGTTTACTTCACAGTCCAATTCTCACATCTTTACATGATGGAGACTGCTAATCTCTAGGGTGGAACAGCACACTGGGACTCTCACCAGCCACACCTCTTGTCATTTGGCCCTTTTCAGGGACTGCTAGAAATGGCTTTTCATTTTCATCCATCTGAGGGTTCTGATTGAACTGAAGCTCTGTGAGAGCTGAGGCCCTTAGTGTTCCCCTGTCCTGTCGCTCCCACCATTTCAGCATGGGGTGGTGTCTCCACATTTATTTCAGGAGAATGGATGTCCCAGACTGCCCATTACTCTCAAATGGTTGGTTTTGTGGGAGGCACTGGTCCAGCCACAGGGGCTCAGCAGCATTTGCAGTGGTGTGACTTGGCCTGCAGAGGGCGCCCTCCTCCCAGCAGCAGCCCAAGGGTTCCTGCAAGTCCCAGATCTGAGAACCAGGTAGGTGGCACATTGGTAAATAAATAATCCACCTGCTAATGCTGGAGACTCAGGAGACATAGGTTTGATCCCTGGGTTCGGAAGATTTCTTGGAGGAGGAAATGGCCATCTACTCCAGTATTCTTGCCTGGAAAATCCCATGGACAGAGGAGTCTGATGAGCTAAAGGCCATGGGGTCACAAAAATCCAACATGACTGAGCATGCGTGTGCACGCGCGCATGCGCGCACGTGCACACACACACACATACACCAGAGTTGGCCTCTTACCTCCTGGAAGCAGGCTTGAGTGGGCACAGGGTAGTTGATGCCATGGATGTTAAAGATGACAGGAAGCAAGGTCCTGGTGGTGTTACATGAAACTGAGAGCTGTTAGAGAAAGACGGAGAGAGGTTGGCCTAGCTGATTCTCGGTGTGTGGAGAGCCCCAGAGTGACCCTGTGGCATGACCCTTCACCTTGACAGCCTGGGAGGACCAGGCATTAATGAACCTCTGGATGTTGGTGACCAGGTTACTTGGGCCAAGCAGCAATGAGGTCCCAATATTCACAATGGCCTGACATCCACTGAAACAAACAATAACCATCCCATTCATAGAGATGCTGAGAGACAGTGAACAAAAGAGGCACCAGGTGCATATAAGATGGTGGAGGAATAGGATGGGGAGATCACTTTCCCCCCCATAAATTCATCAAAAGAACATTTGAATGCTGAGCAAATTCCACAAAACAACTTCTGAATGCTGGTAGAGGACATCAGGCACCCAGAAAAGCAGCCTATTGTCTTCGAAAGGAGATAGGAAAAATAAAAAAGATAAAAAGAGAGACAAAAGAGGTAGGGATGGAGATCTGTCCTGGGGAGGGAGTCTTAAAAAAGAGAGGTTTCAAACACCAGAAACACTCTAACTGGCAAGTCTGTGGTGAGCCTTGGAACCTCAGAGGGCAACATAAGTGGGAGGAAAAATAAATAAATAACTAAAAGCCAAAGATTACCAGCCCAATGGTAACTCCCAGTGGAGAAGCAGCCCAGATGACCACATCCACAACTAGCAAGCGGAGGCTGGGCAGGGAGGTGCGGGCTGCAGTGCTTAGAGTAAGGACCAGGCCTGAATGCCTCGAGGGCAATAGAGGGAACTAACTTGAGGTAGCAAACTAGATCATGGGATAGCTCTCCCTTGAAAGGCCCTAACCTAAGACACCTCCAGACCCACTAACAGAACAAAGAACTGAGCAGAGCTAGCCAGCTGCAGACTGGCTTATCCCTTGCAGGAGACAGGCAGACGAAGGCAGCCAGAGCGGAAAGGGGGCAATCGCGGCCCCAGAGAGGCATCATCTACCAAACTGCAAGCAAGCTTCATTGCTAATCAAGACTTCTTGATTCTGGATGGCCAACATCTGTTAGGAAGGTCGCAGCCAGAGATCAGCTCCCCAGAAGAGACACACGGCACACCTGAGAAAGTGTGCCAGTTGTACACCCAGAAAACTGAGCGGCAGGGACAGGGAGGTGATAAGTCTCAGCGACCACGCTCACCAAGTACCTGGTCACCTGAGCTGCTTGGACTTTGGAAGGGCACAAAACGCAGGCCCAACCGAGTCTGCACCTTTGAGGAGTACCCGAGTACCTGAACCTGAGAGGCTTAGACCTGGGAACTGCATAAAACCTAGGGCCCACCTGACAGTTCCCGGCAGAGCAACAAAGAGCCTAAGAAGTGTAGACAGGGAAAGCACACATGCTGTGAGTAGGGGCAAACCCAGTGTGGCTGAGTCACTGTGAGCACACGCCAGTGTTATTTTTTTGCAGTGTTCCTCCCTCCTCACAGCGCGATTGAACAAAGGAGCCTAAAAAACTGTCCACCACCACCGCCGTGGGTCAGGGTGGAAATCAGACACTGAAAAGAGCAGCAAACAGAAGAAGCCAAAACAAACAAGAGGGAATCGCCTTGGAAGTGACATACAATAGATTAAAACCCTGTAGTTAGCACTGATTACATAGGAAAGGGCCTTGAGAAGTAAAAGCTGGACCAAGGAACTATCTGAAAATGAACTGACCCCACACAATCCACAACAGCAGAGAAAGTCCTAGATATATTTTTACTATTATCATTTTTTAAATTAAAAAAATTTTTAATTTTTAAGTCTTCTATTACTCCTTTAATTTTCATTTTTATAACCTACTACTTTGCAAAAAAAGGACCATATTTTTTAAAGCAAACTTCATATATATATATTATAATTTTGTGACTTTGTTTTTTCTTTAATATGCATTTTTGAGAATCCATCCTCTACTCTAGATTTTTAATCTTTGCTTTTTAGTATTTGTACTAACACAGGAACATAGGAACATAGCCCTGAGCTTCAATAAACAGGCTGCTTAAAGTAAAACCAAACCCACTGAAATCTCATAAATTATTACTGGGCACTTCATTGCACTCCAGAGAGAAGAAATCCAGCTGCACCCACCAGAACACCAACACAAGCTTCCCTAAACCTTGACAAGCTACCTGTCCAAACCCACCCACAGCGAGGAAGCTCCACAATAAAGAAACTCCACAGTAAAGAAACGCTGCAATAAAGAAGCTCCACAAACTGCCAGAATACAGAAAGGCAACACCAAACACAGCAATATGAAGAAGATGAAAAGGCAGAGAAATACACAGCAGGTAAAGGAACAAGATAAATTCCTACCAAACCAAACAAAAGAGGAAGAGATAGGGAATCTACCTGACAAAGAATTCCAAATAATGATAGTGAAAATGATTCAAAATCTTGAAAACAAAATGGAGTTATAGATAAATAGCCTGGAGACAAGGATTAAGAAGATGCAAGAAAGGTTTAACAAGGACCTAGAAGAAATAAAAAAGAGTCAATATATAATGAATAATGCAATAAATGACATCAAAAACACTCTGGAGGGAACCAACAGTAGAATGACGGAGGCAGAAGATAGGATAAGTGAGGTAGAAGATAGAATGGTAGAAATAAGTGAAACAGAGGGGAAAAAAGAAAAACGAATTAAAATAAATGAGGACAATCTCAGAGATGTCTGGGACACTGTTAAACGCGCCAACATTCGTATCAGAGGAGTCTCAGAAGAAGAAGACAAAAAGAAAGACCATGAGAAAATACTTGAGGAGATAATAGTTGAAAACTTCCCTAAAATGGGGAAGAAAATAATCACACAAGTAGTATTGGAGTGGGTTGCCATTGCCTTCTCCCCAAGAAACCCAGAGAGTCCCAAACAGGAAAAAACCAAGGCGAAACATCCCAAGACACATACTAATCAAATTAACAAAGATCAAATACACAGAACAAATATTAAAAGCAGCAAGGGAAAAACAACAAATAACACACAAAGGGATTCCCATAAGGATAACAGCTGATCTTTCAATAGAAACTCTTCAGGCCAGGGGGGAATGGCAGGACATACTTAAAATGATGAAAGAAAATAACCTACAGCCCAGATTACTGTACCCAGCAAGGATCTCATTTAAGGATCTCATTCAAATATGAAGGAGAAATCAAAAGCTTTACAGACAAGCAAAAGCTGAGAGAATTCAGCACCACCAAACCAGCTATCCAACAAATCTAAAGGATCTTCTCTAGACAGGAAACACAGAAAGGGTGTATAAACTTGAACCCAAAACAATCAAATAAATGGCAACAGGATCATACTTATAAATAATTACCTTAAATGTAAATGGGTTGAATGCCCAACCGAAAGACAAAGACTGGCTGAATGGATACAAAAATAAGACCCCTCTATATGTTGTCTACAAGAGACTGGGAGCTGACTGTGACTCAGATCATGAACTCCTTATTGCCAAATTCAGACTTAAATTGAGGAAAGTGAGGAAAACCATTAGACCATTCAGGTATGAGCTGAACCAAATCCCTATGATTATACAGTGGAAGTGAGAGATTCAAGGCATTAGATCTGATAGACAGAGTGCGTGATGAACTGTGGACAGAGGTTCGTGACACTGTACAGGAGACAGGGATCAAGACCATCCCCATGGAAAAGAAATGCAAAAAAGCAAAATGGCTTTCTGAGGAGGCCTTACAAATAGCCGTGAAAAGAACAGAGGTGAAAAGCAAACGAGAAAAGAAAAGATATAAGAATCTAAATGCAGAATTCCAAAGAATAGCAAGAAGAGATAAGAAAGCCTTCCTCAGCAATCAATGCAAAGAAATAGAGAAAAAAGAACAGAATGGGAAAGACTAGAGATCTCGTCAAGAAAATTAGAGATACCAAGGGAACACTTCATACAAAGATGGGCTCAATAAAGGACAGAAATGGTATGGACCACACAAAAGCAGAAGATATTAAGAAGAGGTGGCAGGAATACACAGAAGAACTGTACAAAGAAGAGCTTCACAACCCAGATAATCATGATGGTGTGATCACTCATCTAGAGCCAGACATCCTGGAATGTGATATCAAGTGGGCCTCAGAAAGCATCACTACAAACAAAGCTAGTGGAGGTGATGGAATTCCAGTTGAGCTGTTTCAAATCCTGAAAGATGATGCTGTGAAAGTGCTACACTCAGTATGCCAGCAAATTTGGAAAAC
>SJYF01000628.1:193075-218946 GCA_006410515.1 Procapra przewalskii | reverse complement strand
TGATGTTAATGACAGTAGTTGCTATCAGTTTAAAGTGAAATTTGCCTTCCTCCCATTCAAACTTTGTCCTTCTATAGTGCTGCTGCCCACTGTAGAAGTCTCTGTCCTAAAGTCACTCTGGATTATACTTCCACACTTCCTCAAACTTCACTGTGGCCCTGTGGCTTGTTTGCAACCACGTAATGTGGATAGCAGTGGCACAGTTTACTCCAGGAAAATGCTTTGATAATGTTGACTGAAAAAAAAATGCACAACCTGTAAGTGGAGAATTGACTTTAAGCCAGGGGGACGCTCTCTTAGATAATTCCAAGGGGCTGCTCTGAAGAGATAAAACCCCACCCTCAAAACCTCATCTTGGCAAATTACCTCCCAAAGACAATATACCATCATATTGGGAGTTCGGGATTCTTCACCTAAATTTAAGGATGGATATAATTCAAATCATAACAACTATACAAATCTGCTTAAAAAAAATCTAGGCCCTCATTTAAAGTTTTTTGTCTGTTTGTTTATTCATTTTTGCTGGAGTATTTTAAGGGAGAGACTACCAGGTCACAATATATACATACATATATAACCACAATGCTGTTTTGTTCCAAATAAAATTAACCTCTAATATCCAAAGTTAAAATTTCCCTGATGCTCTAAAACATGTATTTTAACAGTTTACTTATTCAAATCAGGATCTAGAGCATGTACTCATATGCTGTATGCTGTCTTTTAAGATTTTAAATAAATAAGTGTAACCCACCTTTCTTGTCACATGTATTTGTTTAAAAAATGAGAGGAGATGGGATCATTTGTCTTAAAGATTGTCCCAAATATTCGGTGGAGATTATGGCTTCCCTGTGCCTTTATATATTTCCTGGAAACTGGTTCTTTCCTGAAAATTAGTTAGATCTAGATATGAGTCCCAAATTTATTATTGGAATATTTCACATGTAGTTTCATGGATTTCTTATGGCACCCCTTCAAGACACTCATGATGTCTAGCTGTCCTGCTTTGATAGTTGCTGCTAGTTGGTAGAGACTGATTGCAGGTGCTGATGTTGCCAAACATAGTTCCATTATAAACTTCCCCTTTGACCTTTCATGTTATGGTGTTATCATCCAGTGATGATTTTTGCCTAGATCCGTTGTTTCATGATGTTGCAAAACAGTACTTTCTTGAATTCCTAAATTCAGAATCTTTCTGAATTTAATTCCTGGAATTATTCAATTAAAAGAACATACTTTCATCAAATGCTCATAGTTATGTGAAATATTCTTCATGCAAACAAAAAGAATGTAAATATTCATGATTATTTCCCTTTCTCAGTGCCCAGAATGGTGAGTTGGTGCCCTAGACATATATTGGGACTTCCCTGGTGGTACACTGATTAAGAATCGACCTTGAAGGCAAAGAATGCAGGTTCGATCCCCAGTTGGGGAATTGTTTCCACACGCCACTGAACAACTACTGAGTTCACCCACTACAGCTGGAGAGTCTGTGCATCACAACAAAAGATCCTGCATGATCCAAGGAAGATGTCATGTGCTACACCTCAGACCAGAGGCAGTCAAATAAATAAATAAATATTTTTTTTAAAAGAAAATAAATGTGTGTGTGTAAGAGCAACAGCTATAGGTAGACTTCTGGTCCTTCTTTTTAAAAACTAAACAGGGTACCCTGAAGATCTACCCCTCTCTTCCACTCCTCCCTCAATTTGCATTATTTCCAGTTGTTTGGATGCCCTATGCCTTATTCAAGACTCCCCTGTCTTGGTCACTTGGTCACTTCAGATAGGTTTATAATCTTTTGCATTTACAAACCATGTTTCCTCTAAAAGCTTGTACATCTGGCTCTTTGCATTCTTTTCACTGTATCTTTGAGATAGATCCCTAAAACTGACATTGCACAACTAAAGGATGCTTCAAATACCTTCCAGAGGGATTGAACCACCAAAACAGAATTTTAACAATGTGCAAAAGGAAAGATAAGACCTAGTGTCTCATCTATACATGACTGGTGACCATGAAGTCTCCTGATGGTCTACCCAGGGGACAGGTCTGGCTGGATCTTATGCAGGAGCACCTGGGCCCTGGGAGTCCTGGAAGGAGCCTTGAAACTCCACTCTATGTACTTTGGCTGGAATAACAGCTTAATAGGTAGCCCTGTTCGTCTCAGACTGAGAAGAAGCTCTGAAAGTCTTCATTGTCTTCTTTGATAGATAACATACTTCAAAATGATTTCTTCGCAGGTTTAGTTTGGCAGCCAAGTTGTTTCAAGGCATTGATCCTATTGGGCAATTATATCAGATGCTCAGCCAATGAACATCAATAAATTTGTTGGTTTCTATGGCCCTGGTGATCTTTCTTCACAAATGGATGGAAAAATAAATAGCTAAGATGCATTCCATCTCTTTTTCAGTCAACTCACATGAACTGAATCCCCTCTCTGTCTGCTCTCTATTCTTACTTCTAAGCCATAAATAAAAACCTGTACAGCCTGCAGGGTGAATGAATCTATCACACAGGTGTTGGAGATTGGCTGCAATAGTTTGGCTCACACTATGGTTTTTGAAAAACACAAACAAACAAAAAAACCAATTTAGTAATCCTTACTAAAATTTAAAATCATGTATACTATCATGTAAGAAACGAAGTGCCAGTCTATGTTCAATACAGGATACAGGATCCTTGGGGCTGGCGCACAGGGTGATCCAGGGAGATATGGGGTGGGAGATGGGAAGGGGCTTCGGCATTGGGAGATTGGATACACCTGTGGCCAATGCATGTCAATGTATGGCAAAACAAATACAGTATTGTAATGTAGGGAAATAACAATTAAAAAAAAAGTTCAAAAACAAAACAACAACAACAAAATAAACTGTACGAGGGAATTAAATTCATCAAACTTGTAATCAATGAATAAATCCTTAAGAATAAAAGGCTTTCAAAATGTCAAAAAAAAAAATTTAAAATCAGGGGATTTTATGTAAATATCCAGACTTCTGATTTATTTTGGAAACTTGGCCAACTAGCCTGCTTTCCAGCATGGCAGCCTCTGGTTGGAACTGAGGAGAGGCTGCCCTAAGTGGTAGGGTCTGTGCTGCCCTGTGTGCAGGACATCTGCCCAGCCCTCCTATCATTTCTCTTGCCTCCTGGGTCATAAGTTTTTGAGAACTCCCCTAGACTGCTAACTCCCTGAAGATAAGGGCCAACTGTCTTGTAGGGAACAAAGTATAAGGGAGACTGGGAAAACTCTTGCAAACAAGGCTCCCGGTCAGGGCTGAATATTCTTGCAAACGAGATCTTCAGCCAAGAATCCTTTGATCCTGTGGGAAAAGAACATTTCTTGCATACAAGGATGTTTCTCTGATTCTTCAAAAAGAAACAGACCCAGGGACAAAGTGGATTCTAAGTTGATAAGGAAGTTCCCCAAAACAAAGTCTTAGCTGCAGTAAATAACGTAAAGGTTATCTTGCCCCGTGCCTGCGCACTGTAAGGTCGTTGAATCTTAGTGTTTGGCAACTTGCCCTGCTGACTGTTGTGCAAAAGATATAAAATAAAGCAGCTGCAAGAAGCAGCAGAATAAAGAGAAAGATTCAAACCACTCGGCTGTGCTGGTGTTTCATTCCGTCGCTAGCAGTGTCTTATTTCGAGCATCTAACCTAGACCCCAGTTCTAACAGGAGCAGACATGGAACAATGGACTGGTTCCAAATTGGGAAAGGAGTATGTCAAGGATACATATTGTCACCTAGCTTATTTAACTTCTATGCAGAGTACATCATGCAAAATGCTGGGCTAGATGAAGCACAAACTGAAATCAAGATTGCCGGGAGAAATATCAATAACCTCAGATATGCAGATGACAACACCCTTATGGCAGAAACCAAGAAGAACTAAAGAGCTTCTTGATGAAAATGAAAGAGGAGAGTGAAAAAGCTGGCTCAAAACTCAACATTAAAAAAACTAAGATCACAGCAGCCAGTCCCATCACTTCATGGCAAATAGATGGGGAAACAATGGAAACAGTGAAAGATAGCTTTGGAGGGCTCCAAAATCACTGCAGATGGTGGCTGCAGCCATGAAATTAAAAGATGCTTGCTCCTTGGAAGAAAAGCTATGACCAACATAGACAGCAACAGTATACTAATGCATATATATGGAATTTAGGAAGATGGTAATGATAACCCTGTATGCGAGACAGCAAAAGAGACACAGATGTATAGAACAGGATTTTGGACTCTGTGGGAGAGGGAAAGGGTGGGATGATTTGGGAGAATGGCATTGAAACATGTATAATATCATACATGAAATGAATCATATTTCCAGGTTTGATGCATGATTCTGGATGCTTGGGGCTGGTGCACTGGGACGACCCAGAGGGATGGTACGGGGAGGGAGGAGGGAGGGGGGTTCAGGATGGGGAACACGTGTATACCTGTGGCAGATTCATGTTGATGTATGGCAAAACCAATACATTATTGTAGAGTAGTTAGCCTCCAATTAGAGGCTATCTATTATCTATTTATAATAGATAAATTTATATTAAAAAAAGGCGGAGACATTGCTTTGCTGATAAAGGTCAATCTATTCAAAGCTATGGTTTTTCCGGTAGTCAAGTATGGATGTGAGAGTTGGAACATAAAGCTGAGCACCAAAGAATTGATGCTTTTGAACTGTGGTATTGGAGAAGACTCTTGAGAGTCCCTTGGACTGCAAGGAGATCCACCTAGTCCATCCTAAAGGAAATCAATCCTGAATATTCATTGGAAGGACTGATGCTAAAACTGAACCTCCAATACTTTGGCCACCTGATGGGAAGAACTGACTCATTGGAAAAGACCCTGATGCTGGGAAAGATTGAAGGCAGGAAAAGAAGGGGATGACAGAGGATAAGATGGTTGGATGACATCACCAACTCGATGGACCCGAGTTTGAGTACGCTCCAGGAGTTGGTGATGGACAGAGAAGCCTGGCGTTGTGCAGTCTATGGGGTCTCAAAGAGTCAGACGTGGCTGAGCAACTGAACTGACTGAACTGAACCTAGACCCCAGCCTTTGTATATGTTTGTTGGATGATATAAAGTATTTGTGAATGCCAACATCACATTATTCCCAATACTGAAACCATGCAATTGTAATAATGCTCCAGGCTAGAACTTTGGCACAGACTGACATCAAATGTGCCCCTGATCTGTGCCAGTGCCCCACTACCTAAAGCCACTTGTGAGTCATTGCGCTGCCCCAAAAGTCTTCACTTTACCATGTAACCTCTTTCCCTCTTGCAATCTCCTCTCCAAATAAGGACAGTAATGCACATCTCATCTCATGAAGTTGCTAGGAAGACCACATGAGATCACAAATGTCTAGCACGGCCCCTATAATTAATTTTTATCAAATTCTTAGTATTCTTTTTTGTCTCCAGATGGCAAGAGTCTCCACATTCCTAATTAGTCTATGCAGCTCAATTTGTTTTTTCAGTCCAGCACGTAGGAAGAGATTACAGTGAAAATCCTTGTATTCTAAGAATGTTCCAAGTCCACAATTTACAGACACTGAGGGAGGTAAAGATTTTATCAAGGATTTTGTTTTCGTATCATATAGAGACTCTTCCAACAGGTTAGAGTATATAAAACTAGGTGATCATCACCACCACTGCCTCTTTAGAACCTGCTCTTTTCTGCGTGCTTGGACCCAAGAAGGAAGCATGAAGTGGCTTGGGATCCTTGGGCTGGTGGCCCTCTCAGAGTGCATAGTCAAGTAAGTACAGGGATCGTATGTGGCATCATCTCTCTTCCTTGGATTTTTCTTGTCTTCCTCTTCCACTCATCAGGGTTAGAAGGGAATGAAATCAATCCCTGACAGTCCTTTTTGTTTCTTTTCTGTTTATTTTTTCCTGGCAGTCTTAAAGTTCAGTTCTCACTTATTGATGAGTACCTTGCCATGGGCACCATGGGGCCCAAGGGTTTTAGGGTAAGCCTGCAGGGTTTAACAACTAAGGGGGTTCAGTCACATCACGACCTAGGTGAAAATGGCACTCCTTGGAATTGTTCAGTGGAAAACCTGTGCAACTGTAGGTGTGGTCCCATGTAGTAGCATTTCTCTTGTATTTGCTTCTCAGTCATCTCTCTGCTTTCTCTCCACTTGTGCATGTATGTGTCTGTTTCTTCATCTCTGTATCTCTCTCTTTTATCTCTCCATCTCTTTGGATGTCTCTGTGCATGCAGAACTCTGTGTTTTTTTCTTTTCTTTTATTCTTTTCTATTTTGATTCTTCCTTTCTTCTCTAGCCTCTTAACTTCCTTAATTTGTTCTCCATCTCCTGGTGTCTTCTCTCAATCCACTCTTCTGCTTGAACCCTGGAAGAAGGAAGATCAGCAAGATTATCCCTAAGCTGTTTTACTTCCAACAAGCAGTGTGATCACAGCCAAGTCACAAACTGCCTGCATTTCAGATTCTAGCCTGTAAAAAGAGGATAATGATCCCTCTTCTGCCTCCCTCCCAAGAGATTTTTTTGAGAAAGATACACTGGGATGGCCACAACAATGCTAATGACTGTCACTATTGAGACATCCTATATATCAAGTACATTATATCCATCTATATAATAGGTATATCTATCATATAATTTCAGTTAACACAGAAAACATTCTATATGGGGGGTGGTGGGGATTATTACATTCTACCTTTTTACCAGTGAGGAAACTGAGACTCCTACTGGTCAAACGCCTTACCCAAGATTACATGACAGAACCTATATTCAGACCTAGGTCTTTGCCAAGGTATTTCCATGGCATCTTGATAATAACATGACACTCACAAAAATGCTTGGAAAATACACAGTGTCATTACAAAGCCAGGCATGACAGTTATACTCTAACCTGGACATCTGACTGCTGTCTCCTCTTCGTTTTCTCTTCCTCATTGCTCTGTGAAAGAATCCCCCTAATGAAGATAAGCACCGTGCAAAAATCTCTCAAGGGAAAAAACTTGATGAACAGTTTCCTGGAAGAACATGCTTACAGCCTGTCCCAGAATTCTAATGACCAGAAATTCTCTACACTTCCACTGAGGCACTTAAAGAATGTGAGTATATTGGGAGGATGGTGCTCCCCAGCCCCCCTGGTACTCTGGCCTAGCACTGGGGCTCATCTGGAGGTGCCAGGTAGGATGCTGGGTTTGGGGCTCCTACAGGAGGCAGAAACACTGTTGGAATAGGGACCCCATCCCCAGAGGAGAAGGCATTGTCATCCTCAACTCTTGGTCTGTGGTGACGGGGCCCAGCAATGACCAGGTGACCATTAAACCCCCAGTTCTGTGCTAAAGATATTAGTTTCAATAGATTTTTCTTTCTGAATGAAGTGAGCCATTGAGTTACAGATGAAGGCTCAATCATGGCTGATCAGAAGATAATCAAGTGTGAAACCCTAGGCAGAGGATGTTCAGCTTCCGTGGATCCAAGAAGGACAGCGGTAAAAAGTTACTGAGCCCCCATGGCATGTGATGCCATAAAAATCTAACACTATAGTTACTGTTACTGACTTGAAAATGAGGTATCATCTCTTCTTCAAGAATGCACAAGAGAGAGGCAAAGAGTAAACACACATCAAATGAAAGGGTCACCTGCATGCTGTTGATTGGACATGGTCTGCGATTAGAGTGAGTGGTCTGGGGTGACCTAGGAGGGTCACCTGGAGAAGGAGGTTTTCATACTGGATACAAAGAGGAGACTGGAGAGCTTCTAAAGTGAAGGCTCCAGTCTGAGCAGAGGCTGTGATGTGGGGTGTTTGGAACATGATAACATGATGTCAGGAGACAAGGAACACTCAGATGGTTAGAGTGTCTGAGAATCGGGGGTGGACACTGCAGCCAGGCCTGCCCTAACCTTCCCTCCTTGGTCCCTGTAGATGTTCTACATTGGAAACATCAGCATTGGAACACCCCCTCAACAGTTCAGGGTCCTCTTTGACACCGGCTCCTCTGACCTCTGGGTGTCCTCTGTCTTCTGCCATGATCCAGGCTGTGGTGAGTACTATTTCCCTCCCCTTGCCCATTTGTACTCCCCCTTTCACTTCCTTCTTGGTTCTTGGCACATGACAGACCCTCATCTTTTG
Organism: Procapra przewalskii; assembly: GCA_006410515.1. Taxonomy (NCBI): domain Eukaryota; kingdom Metazoa; phylum Chordata; class Mammalia; order Artiodactyla; family Bovidae; genus Procapra; species Procapra przewalskii. The sequence continues at coordinate 210,844 of SJYF01000628.1, read as the reverse complement.
TGTCTGCAGGTAAACACAGACTCTTCAGCCCTCATGAGTCTACCACTTTCCAGATGACAGACCGTCACATGTACTTTTGCAATGAGCTTGGGGAGATCATTGGGTTTTTTGGCCGTGACATTGTTCGGGTAAAGTGGAAAGGGAAGGAGAGTCAGGACTGGCCCTGGGAGCAACTGCTGCTTATAAAACAGATGCAGGGCTAGATGACAGAGCCCATCCTCCCCAAAGTCCCTTAGATATTTGAGGCCTATCCCAAATGACCCTATCCCTAGGGAGACAGCATCCTTGCTAACAGAATCTTCCAGAGTTGCTAACCCAGAGAGTAGCTTGGGGTGTGGACTTGCAGCTCCTTTGCCCTTGAGAAGCTCAAGGTTTATTTTGCTGGGAGCAGGGAGAGATGGGGGAAGATCATCACTTTTATCTTCTCAGAATGTGCCGGGCACTTTCGTGGTAATAGTTATTTAACCCTGCAACAACCCCATGCAGCAGGTACTTTTATTATTTTCATGGTACAGGTAGGGGAACCAAGGTGCAGAAAGCAAGGGCCTTGCAAAGTTCACACATGTGGTAGGTGGTGGAGCTGGGGTGGCCAGTCAGGATTCAAGCATGTGTTGGATATTTGGGGAGAGGATAAAACTGACCTGGAGCCCCCAGGGGCAGCCGAGTGCTTCAGGTATCCAGGCAGAGAAAGCAGGTGGGCACACACATTGGAGGAGCCTGTTAGAGTTCTCACTCTAGGGGACCTTTGAGAATCAAATAAAAACTATGGCCCTCTTCCACCAAAGCGCCTGAGTATTTTCCCTCTCTAGCTTGCTCTCTCTCTCTCACACACATACACACACACCCACATCCCCCAAAGCCTCTTTTCCAAGCAGAGTTTTCATAAGAACCTAGCCTGTGACCTTATATAATGGGCTTACGTCTTCCTGGGCAGATGCAGAATCCATGATGCATTGCAATGAATTCAGTCCATTTCTGTTATCAGATCACATGATGCCAAAGAGAAGACTAACCTGCTCTCTACCCACTTTTTCCTCAGGTGGGAACCATTTGGTCTTGTCCTGAGTCTTGGTTGCCCCACCTGTACAGAAGGCATGAGGCCAATTTGACTCACTCAGATGGTGTTTGTAGGACAAGCAGGTGTTGTTAAAATCCATCCCCACACCAATGGAAACCGAGTTCCTGTCCCAGATTGGTCTAACAATCTGAGATCAACCCAAGACACAGCCAGGCCTCAGTTCTTCTCTGCAGTGCTAATGGCATCTCCTCCTCAGCCCCACTTTACAATACTTTATGTGGGACACTCTCCTCTCCCACAGATTGGGGACCTTGTCATCATGAACCAGACTTTTGCCCTGACCTACAGGCAGATTAGCAAGATCATGCCACTCGTACCTTTTGAGGGACTCCTAGGTTTGGGCTACCCCAGCCTCGCCACCACCGGGATCGTCCCTGTGTTTGACAGCCTGATGCTACAAAAAGTCATTTCTGAGCCTGTGTTTGCCTTCTACTTGAACAAGTAAGTCTTAGCTGGACAAGACCTCTCTTCAAATTAGTTTTAAGATACTTACAGTTGCATAAATGATTATAGACCACCTGATTCAGAGGTTTCCTAATAGTCTGGCCCAGGAGAACTATGTCCTTAGGGCCTCACCTATCCCCAACACTGGTTTTTTGTAAACAGTTTTATTGAAACAGAGACATGCTCATTGGCTCAAGGGCAGCAGCTTGGTCCAGGGAGATGGAGGGAAGAGGGAGAGCAATGGAAGGTGTCAGGAAATGGGTTGGAGAAAAAGGCAACAGGATTTGCTGATGGATTTGACGTGGAAAAAGGAGAGGGGTGGCAGGAATGTTTCCCCATTCATAACATTTCACCGGGAGCCAAGGGCTAGCTACAATTTTCAGGAACCAGTGAAAAACAAAAATGTGGGATCTGTGAGTGTGGGCCCCATGGATGGCACAGGTCACAGGCCAGTGAATCCAACCCTGGGTGAGCCTGAACCCACACCTTTAGCACCTCCTGGCCTGAGCTCTTTTGAAGAATGATAGTTTAGACAAGGGGAAGCTAGATCCCTTCTGCAGGGAGTCTTCTGATGGTATCTTTGGGCACCCATCACACTAGAGGGGACTGGGTTCTCTTCAGAAGGCTGGGTGATTGAAGCCTGGCCAGGCCTCCCAGCTTCTAACCACTTCTGTGCCTCTGATTAGCTCATGACCAACCTTTGTCAGGTTCTCAGTCCCTACATGCCTCAATTTTTGCATCTGTAAAATGGGGACAGTAGTAGTACCTCTGATGTGTGGATAAGCACAGCCCTCAGTCATTGCCTGGCATTACTCTCCTCCAATGACACTCCCCCTTCTTTCTCCAGTAAGAAGGAGAATGGCAGCGTGCTGATGCTTGGTGGGGTGGACCCTTCCTATTACAAGGGAAAACTCAACTGGGTACCAGTGTCCAAATCTCGCTACTGGCAGATAACTATGGATCGGTAAGTCTCTCCCTCTAAGGGCCACCCCAAGTGATGTTATCACATGTACACACAGACTCAGGCAGACACACACAAATGCATGCACAGACACATAGTCACACACACAGTTATATTCTCCACCCATGGAGACACACATATAGACCCACACTGACACACAGAAACACACACATAGGCACACAAATAAAATTGCACAGGCACATGGATACACACGCACAGAAACACAGACACATTCAGACATGTACATAAGCAGACACAGAAATACAAGTACAAACACCACCCATAATTGCCCCAGGCCACCTGACCAGGGCTCTGACCAGGGTCCTGACCAGGGTCCAGGTAGATGTGTGTGCCCTGGGAGGGGTGTACCTACCATGCTGTGAGGTAAGGAGCACGGTTTGAGGACCCTAATATGCAGTGAACAGAGGATTAAGGAGAATTTCACCAGCCTGATCAGGGTTGTGATAAGATGCCCGTAGCTATCTGAGACCGAGGGGATTTTCAGTACACAAAATTGCTGTTTTAGCCATGGACTCTACAGTCCATAGGGTCGCAAAGAGTTGGACACGACTGAGCGACTTTCACTTTCATTTTCATTTTCAGAAACAAAGTTCTGGACAAACCCGGGAAAATTAGTCTCTTTAGGGAGAAGCTACCTAGCAGTGGAGAGAGGCTGGCTGCCCTCCACAAGGGAGGTTGGCTCCCTTGTGTGTTTTATTTTGGCTGCATTTTCCAGAGCACAGGCTTTCTCTAGCTGTGGCGTCTGGAGGCTTCCCTAGTTGCAGTGCGAGGGCTTCAGCTGTTGTGGATTGCTGGAGTGCCTGAGCTTGCTGTTTGCAGGCCTTGGGCTCAGGAGTTGCAGTGCGCAGGCTCTTTTTGGGCTATTGGAGCTTAGTTGCCTGGTGGTATATGAGATTCTAGTTCCCCAACAATCCGTGTCCCCTGCTTTGGAAGGTCAATTCCTAACCACTAGAATTAGTGAGTAGGAAAGTCCCTGTCTGCATTCTTGAGACCTAAAAGGAACTCACAGAAAGAAACGAACCACCTACCTACCCCCAACCCTGGGCACACAATGGGGCAGGGGCTGAGAAAATCAGGAATCTGAGATTCAGGAGTGGCACGAGAACAAGTGGCAATAATGATGGGACTCTGGGTGATATCTTCAGATAAAAATCTTAGGTACCCTTTGGAGGTCCCCTGAGCTAACTCAGGCATTGCCTGGCAGGGCCCTCAGTGTCTGAGTTGGGTAAAGGGGTGGTGCTGGAGATACTCCCAGGACAGTCTGGTCTCCCTCCCCACCAGTCTGAGCATCTGCTACCGGGGGAACCTCTATCTTCAGTGAGTGAGTTGACCCATTATTGGCCAGATACAGGTCTCTGTATCCAGTTGCAATTTTTCATTCATTTATTCCACAAATGCCAGGTTCTTGAGGGAGGCACTGAGGATACAATTTGACCTACATCTAGTAAGGCAAACATACATGAAACAACTCACTTACATAGGGATTTACCACTTTGGTACATGCTAGACATGAGGAAGAGTCCACAGAGACTGAGCAAGACCAGAGCCTGATCTAGTTCAGAGCGAAGATTTCCTTGAGAATGGGACAGTTAAGGTAGAACCTGGAAGATGAGGACGGGTGAGCTATCCAAAGGTGATAGGGATCTTCTAGGAACGGCACCAGCACAAGCCCACGACCTGAGGTAGGCAGAGCCTGGTGCGTGCAAGAACTGAAAGGAAGTCAAAGAAGGTGATGTGAGCAGAGCAAAGGAAAATAGAGTCAGGGCAAGAGCTGAAGGACTGTTCTGGAGATAGTTAAAGAGGGGGCATTCCTGGGGGAGGCTTCAGAGTGACCCTGGTGCCTGCTTTGTCCCACTGCCTCCCAGCATCTCCGTGAATGGGAAGGTGGTTGGCTGTTCCAATGGATGTCAAGCCATTGTGTACACCGGGACCGCATTAGTGCATGGCCCGACAAGACAGATCACCAACATTCAGAGACTCATCCAAGCCAGGCCTTACCACGGTCGCCAGGTAAAGGATCATGCCACAGGTTCACTCCAGGGCTGCCCACACAACACGGATTTACTGGGCTGACCCCTCTCCCTCTGTCTCTCACAGTACTCAATTTCATGTCGCGTCAGAACTGAAATCCCTCCTATCGTCTTCGTCATCAATGGCGTTCACTACACAATGCGCAAACAAGACTACATCGTGTCGGTGAGCTGCCAACCCTGGGGGCCTGTTCTCAAATCTGGGACTTGCAGGAATCCTTGGGCTGCTGCCGAGAGGACAGCGGCCTCTGCAGGCCCAGTTGCACCATTACAGATGCCGCTGAGCCCTGTGGTTGGGCCAATGCTTCCCTCAAAACCAACCACGTGAGCGTAAAGGGCAGTCTGGGACTCCCTCCTTCTGCAATAAATGTAGAGACACCAGCTGGCATGGTGGGAGTTGCAGGAGAGGAGAATACTAAGGGTCTCTGCCCTCACAGACCTTCAGTTCAACCAGAGACCTCAGATGCAGAAACATGGAAAGTCAGCTCTAGAAATCCTTGAAATAGACCATGTGACAAGGGAGGTTGGCTGAGGACAGTCCCAGTGTGCTGGCCCACCGTAGTGTTTAGCAGTCTCCCTTCCTATCTCGAAAGTGTCCAGATTGGGATGATAAATTACATGATTGCCTTAATGCTTGGCTGCAACTTCCCCTTGCTAAGCCCCAGGGCCTCCTCTGTGGGCTGGGGTACCAACCCCTCTGTGGGGAGGATGGACGCTAAGGTGAATAAAGGGTGCACAGTGACTGCTCAGCCCCGGCACAGGGTGGAGGCTTCACATCAGCTCCCTGTGGGAGTTCAGAGCAGGCTGATGGGCTCAAGGGAGGCTTTGAGGAAGAGAGGGAATTGCAGTAATTCTAAACCATCAGCCTCAGCGAGGAATGAGGAAGCCTGCTTGTGTTGAGACAACTTTATACTGGATTCCATGCATGTGGCACCCCTAAGGGCTGTGCAAAGGTGGGACAGGGACAGATTAGGGGTGGTGAAGCTTAGAGACTAGGGGAGCACCAGGGTAAGTCACCCAACCCAGCCTGGAGTGGCCAAGTATAGTGATTGTGTGCTCAGGAAGGCTTCCTAGAAGGTCTGCGGCTGCTAAGTTGCTTCAGTTGTGTCCGACCCTGCGTGACCCCATAGATGGCAACCCACCAGTCTCCGCCATCCTTGGGATTCTCCAGGAAAGAACACTGGAGTGGGTTGCCATTTCCTTCTCCAATGCATGAAAATGAAAATTGAAAGTGAAGTCGCTCAGTCGTGTCTGACTCTTAGCCACCCCACGGACCGCAGCCTACCAGGCTCCTCCGTCCATGGGATTTTCCAGGCAAGAGTACTGGAGTGGGGTGCCATTGCCTTCTCCAAGAGGGCCTGAGCACAGTCTTAAAAGAAAAAGGTTGTGGGGAAAGGGGAGAAGAAAAGGCATTTTGTGCAGAGAAAACATCTAGCTGGTGTCAGAAGGAAAGAAGATAGAAGGAAAACAGCAGTGTAAGGGGAGCCACAGACCATTCTTGTTCTTTTAAAAATTTTTTTAATGAAGTATAGTTGATTTACAATGATATGTTAGTTTTTTGCCATACAGAGAAATGACTCAGTTACACACACACATACACATATATATGTGTATATATACACTTTTCCTATCCTTTCCCATGACAATTTATTATGAGATACTGAATACAGTTCCCTGTGCTATACAGTAGGAATTTATTGTTTATCCACCCTCACTTTATCAGTTTGCATCTGATAATCCCATACTCCCAATCCTCCCCTCTTCTACTCCCTTCCCTTAGGAAAATCACAGGTATTGACCCTTCTTAGTCTTGGATGTACGCCCTCTTCTGCAGCTGTGGAAAAAGCCACTTGATTCTTACCAAAGGAGGGAAAGAAAACGGAGAACCTACCAGCTCTGCATATGGAGGGGGGTGGCATGTAAGGGCTCAAGCTGACTGGTGTGCATTTCTGTCTTCCCCAGAGTACTTCCAGCCTCTGCTTCAGTGCTTTTCAAGGAGGCACAGAGAAAGTGACCAAATCAGAGACCTGGATACTGGGTGATGCCTTCCTGAGGTGGTATTTCTTGGCTTTTGATCGAGGAAACCAGAGAATTGGCCTGGCTCAGGCAGTGTAAATGCTGGGCTGCTACAGAAATCAATCAGGCCCACTCCAAACACTCACTCACACGTATGGCACTCCCTCCCAGGAATGCTGAGGAACTGTTTGTTGCTCTGCAAAACCTTATTCTCAGTAAAGAATAAAGGATTTTATCTCAGTGGTGTTGATACGAATGGGTGCCTCTCTTTGGGTCTGGGAGATGCATCATAACCAGGCAGGATCTTGTCCCAGGGTTTTATATCTCTAGGGCATTTAACCAGGAAGGAAAGAAGTTCATAAAACATTAGTTTACCTTGGAGGTCTCTGATTGGTCTACCTCACATCTTGTGTCCAGCCCTGGACCAACCATCCTGGTGAGTGCATAGGACATAGGCTTTATACTGTCATTTGGCCCTGCCCCCACAGGCAGTGTGATTTCCAGTGTACTCCAGAATCATGATGTTGAAATCAGAGAGAAAGGTCCACAAAGGTAGTGGCTGGGGGATGTTCTAGACCATGGGAGAGTTTATGACTACCCTACCAACTCCACCACCTCCTCATTAGGGTAATAAAGATAGATTCTCTTCCTTCCAACTCAGAGGCACGTTGGCAGTGGCCTTCTGTTCTCAGAGGGCTCTGATTGAAGAGTTTCGCACTGAGATGGTTCCCGTCCCTTTTGTCCCCCATCCCAGTTGTCAGCTCTCTTCCACCCACATCCACTGTGTCCTTTCCAGCTCCATTTCCCATGTGGCAGCCCCGTGTGGATTCCTGAGCCATTCCCCTCCTCCAGGGACCAGCGTGCCCCTTCCCTTCCCTCTTTTGGAGTGGTCTCTTTATCGATCTCCATGACTTGGTGGTGGGTTCCTAAGTCAGCCCTCTATCCTGTGGGCTCACCACAGCACCTGGCATATAGCACCCTTTCCAATGCTGCTGGGGAGGATGCCACTCATATAAAGGGTGATCCAGGGTGCACAGAGCCTTCATCTTTTCTGGGCTTCCTCCAGGGGCAGAGGTATAAACCATTTGGTTTGAGCTTCCATGGTTTGGCACTTGGAGAATGGAAGCATCACAGGTTCTCACCTGGAGACCCTAGACAGAGGCCTAGGCTGGGTATAGCAGGAATCAGAGGTAAAGGCAGGCCCAGATGAGAAAAGGAGCAGGAATGAATAAGGTGGGAAACACAGCCCAACACATCGCATACTATGGGCCTTTACTCAGGCAAGACATACATCAGCAAAAAAAAAATCTCTTTCTTTCCTTCCTCATCTATTCATTCAGTACAAATTTCCTGGGCACTTACTATATGCCAGGTGCTGTGATGGACCCACAAGACAGAGGGCTGGTTTAGGAACCCCCCACCAAGTCACGGAGATCAATAAAGAGACCACCCCCAAAGGACAGGCCCAGATCGAGAAACCAACAGAGATGTGGGTGGGAGGCCAAAGGAGTGAGGGGTTTCCTCTTCAGGGAGATGAGGAAAGGCTGGCACAGGCCTGTTGGAGGGGAACTGACTTCAGTCTTGCCACCCCACCCTGAAACATATCTCTACACCCCGCAGTTACCATCCATGTGCAAATCAGCATAATGGTGTGGTTACGCGTGCCTGGCCCCTTTGGGATGGCACTGGATTATGAGCAGTTTTGGCAGACTGGAAGAGGGCCCACTGCAGAGTTGATATAGGGGCAAGGTGACAGTAGAAGTGACTGTTTCTTTCTTTCAGCAGTAAATGTCGGAAGTGATGCATGTCTAAATTTCTTCATCAGAGCTGCCATGAAAAAGAATTATAAAAGACCTGATAAATTGTTATTGTGGAACAAATCAATGATATATTAGTGCATCAGTGATGTATAGAATGTTTATGAAATGCAAAATATAAAAAAAAAATCTTGACGTGGGCTAAGTGGAGACTCAACTGAACATTATCTCAAACTTATTTTCCCAGTGGTCTTCATGGAACCATAATGTTTCTGTTGGTGAGGAAACACCAATAAAAGTAGGAGTAATTTCTCTGCTTGACTACATATGTTATCTCTCTGTCTCCCCATGAACCCTGGCAAGGCATGACCCCCCACTATATGGGTGAAAGGTCTCCCCTGGTCTTCTGGCTCCAGCACTGGTGACAGACACATAGTAGGCCTTCAAGAAATATATGTTGAGTAAATTAATGTGTGAATTAGTAGATACCTCCCTTAGAACACACTGCTGCATCCATGTTGGGAGACATGCATGGTCTCAGCACAGCTACTGCCATCATATGAACTGGAAAACTTTAGGCTTTGCTCCGCTAGAACAGCCTAAGGCTGGGGCTGGAGCTGGAGTCTATTAATAGGACCCCCTCTCCCAAGTCTTGAGGATCCATATTTGTAGCCTATGCCAACAAGATGAGGATAAACTCTAATCTTTAAAGCAACAATCTTCCCCTACCTTCCACTTTCATCCTTTGCAGATTGCAAGCCAGAGTTTTATAGCCTTTAGTGAGAAAGAAAGGTGGAAAAAACAGGAAAAAGATCTTGAATTCTTCTTGTAAGGGTGCAAATTAGTACAATCTTCTGGAGATGATTTGTCCTAAATAAATGTATAGCCTTGGTTCCAGTAATTTTGCTTCTAAGTTTTATGCTAATGCTATCTATGATCAGAAGCACCCACAAACATGAATAAACAAGGATGTAGTCCTCAGAGTCTCCTACAAAAGTGAAAATCTGGGGACATCCCAAGGCCCATTCAACATAAAGTGTCCACAACATAGACAGGCCATCATGCAACCAACCACCTGAAAATTGTATTTAGTGTTGAAAGAAATTGTTACAATAGGACATTGAGAGCAAAAACCAGAATACAAAATAGCATGATCCCAAGTTTGCAGAGCACATGGAAGACAGTGACCCATCCTCGCCAGGCATGTATATGCCGAAGCTTTTCTCTCTGGGTTCAAATCCCAGGACAAGAGTCAGGGGGTCAGAGGCAGGTGATATAGCAAGGCCACCACAGGAGCCACTGCCGACCCGTGAGGGCCAAGACAGGGTGGGGAGGGCTGGGCAGTGGGGAGGCGCTCACACAGCATCCACAGGTACAGGGACAGCAGCTCTCTGGGGGGTGATGCTCCCCACTCTAAGGAGATCAGACTGGGACCGAGGTGGGAAAAGAACAGGGGTGGATCTGCATTCCTTCCACCAAGTAGAGACGACGCATCACTGTTTCCTCACTGACAAAGCCAGGGACAAAAATGTTTTCTTTCCTTCTTTCTTTCCTCTTTCCCTCATTCTTTCCTTCTTTCCACTGTTTTGATGTCTCCTCTGAGCTTTCACCCACACAGAGTTCTCAAACCCAGACACCTACACAGGCCATACAGCGACACAGGGTCAGAAACCATGTCCTCTGAAAGTTCCATCCTGACTCAGACACCTTCTGCTGGTAGGAGGTGGACTCAGCGTGGCCAGACCTGCCTGGTCTCCAAGGGAGGCTAGAAACCCATATCGCCGTGATGTCTCCCCATTTTTAAATTTCAGTAACCAGTTCAAAGTCGTCCCAATCACAGGGTGAGCTGTGGTTTGTCACCATGCGAGACACATGTGAGGAGGACAGTCTATGGGAAGAAGGGGTGAGGGTGGAGGGGGTAGGGAGACCATCGCTCAGATGTCCGGGAGCCCAGCTTCTGTCGCAGAGCCCTGTGTGGGGGCTGACAAAGCTGGTGCAGTGCCAGCTGGAACCAAGAGGTGGCCGCTGGCCCTTGCTGAGTCCCACTTCATGGGGGAGGGGGTGACGAGTATACAGCCACTGGCCCCTGCCGCTTTTGTCTCTTGCCCTCAACTTCTTTCCACTACTTTCTATCTTGATGAAATCCAGCTCACATTCCTCGAACACAGGAAACTCAATCTAGTGGAAGATGGTGAGGCTCAGAGGAGACTATACTACCCCTGGGGAATGAAGGTCAGTGTGGAGCCCTTGGTCACCATCCTCAAAGGGGAGGCTGCAGAATATCCCGGAGGGGAAGGGGCTGCTGGTGAGGGCTCAGCTCAGTATAACTCTCCAGATCTGACACCACTGGGGTGAAAATCAAGGTACTGATGGCTCCTGCTCAACAAGGATCTATCCTGGGACGATTCAGCTCAACAACAAATAGTTTCAACTGATGTCAGATCTTGCAACCATAAACTCAGGGGGGAGAAAAGGAAAGACTGAAAGCAAAACATAGAATTTTCTAAGCATGAGGGCCCTCAGATCAGAGTAAGGTGTGCAGCACCAGAGATGGCTGGTGATGTCCCTCTTCCCTTGCTTCTGCATAACCAGTTAATGCCAGCTCTCCCCCCATACTGAGTGCATAGCAGAAACACAACATGGGGACTGGTGTCTTGGGTTTGCACTTTGGCTCCTCAGCTCTTTAGCTGTGTCATTATAATCAAGTCCCTTAACCTCAGTTTCCTCATCTGGAAAATGGGCACCATGATGATAATCCCACCTTGGGGAGGTGTGTGCCTGGGAGGAGCAAAAGACCTTGAGAAGGCTTTTTAAGCTCCTGAGTCCAGAACAAATATTAATTATTCTGCCTCCTCAGAGTCAATGTGGTGATTACAGGTAACTCCTGACATCCCTAGTCCTCAATACTGAGTCAAGCATAGTGACTGCTATTTTTGAACTATAACCAGACCTCTGACTGAGCTGATGCTTCTGTTTTCCTGACTCCACCAGGAGCTAAAACACTGACTCCTACTACTCCCCTCCTTGCCCTTACCAGCCAAGTACCTTTCCTTGCCACCTCAAGTCATAAATCACACAGTAAGGAGAGCTGTAAAGGCTTTTGGTTTCTTGTCAGTTTCCCACATCTCCTTAGGGTAGCATAAGAAGCTGTTACCATGGGAACCTGCACAGTTCAATCTCCGTGTTTTGTGGAACCGACTTCATTCTGCCCTTTATGTTGAAAGCATTCACTGCTGTCTTAGAAACCTTCCTAAGCCTGCTGCTTAAGGACGATATGTATTGACCTAATCTAGCCTTTTTATCCCCCAAGGGTGATTTCAAACATGCAGTCAGATAACCAGAGATGGGGGTTCCCTGGTGGCTCAGTGGCGAAGAATCCAGTGCACAAGACATGGGTTCCATCTCTGATCTGGGAAGGTCCCACATGATGTGTAGCAACTAAGCCCAAGCATCACAACTATTGAACCTGTGCTCTAGAGCCTGGGAGCCGCAATCATTGATGCTCACGTGCCCTAGAACCCACGCTCCATGACAAAAGAAGCAACCACAATGAGAAGCCCGTGCACCACAAGTAGAGAGTAGACCTCATCTGCACAACTAGAGAAAAGCCCACGCAGCAACAAAGACCCAGCACAGCCAAAATAAACACATAAGTAAAAATTTTAAAAAATGTAACCAAACATTCACTAACCTAACTTTCCACAGGACTTGACAAAAGCAAGCCACCCATCATGTGCTTTTCCCTTGCCCCAAAACACCACGCAATTGACCTGCATTGACAATCTGAAAAGTTGCCCAGTACACCCCAGAAGGGAGAATTTTATTAATTTTCTTTCTTTCTACAAATTTCCGGAGTTGTGATTAAAATTGGAGATTCCTCCACACTCCCCAGTGCTAAATAGTTAAGACAGTCTGAGAGACAGTGGAAAGAGTTCAGGGCTTCAGAGCCCAATTTAACAAACAGTTAAATTGGGATTTAAATTTAATTTAAATCTGATTCTAGATTTAAATCCTAGCTTGACCTTTTACTGGCTCTGTGACCTTGGGCAAATTATTCAGCCTCTTAATTTTGCTTCTTGATGGTAAAATGGAACTAATTTTGTAACAGAATACTGTGAAGTACAGTCCTTAGCAGGTGGCATTGCTGTGAGTAATTGCCCCTCAGGTAGTTATCAGGCACCAGTTACCCCTGGACCATTAGGGATTCTGCTCAGCCACTGGTTGGTACCACAGTGGGCCCCTCCCTTGAGCAACCAACTGTCAGTGAGTGACCATTCAGCTAACAGTTGCCCAAATACGGTCCTCAGACTGAAGTGAGGTATGAGGCAGAGCTTGGAGTTCTACATGGGGTCCTCTGGCTCCCTGGCTTCAGGCCAGCAGATGAGCTGGCAGCCCAGGGAACAGGTTAAGTGCTCTAGCCCTCAGGGCTCCAGAGCCCTCGCCAAGGTCTCCCAGCAGCCTTGGGCTAGACCTTCAGGCGATGGTGAAGCTCTCCCCCATTTCTGTCTCTTCAACCTAATGGCAGCAGTAGCCAGCCTGGGTCACAGTTTGAAGGATGCCAGTCACCCATCGCTCCCCCCACCACCTCACCATCTTCATTTTGGTGGGATGAGGAGCCTGAGGGCCAGTTAGATCCTGGGCACCTGCCTCTGTCAGCAATAACAGCTGGGCTGGCTCTGAGAACCTGGCCCTAAAGAAGCTGTCAATTGAGATCTGTCTTTTCAGTCAGGACTGGGACCTGAGAGGGAGAAAATGGTACCTTGGGAACTTGCCCTTTCTTGTCAGAGCAGATAATGACATTATTTTGGTAGAGATTTACAGGAACGTCATTACTTTGCTATGCCCTGACCTCAAGAACAAATGATCTGACATCAAGAAGTTTGCAAACAATTAACCAAGGCCCTCCCTCCCTTTTCCTATGAAAAGGCTTTCCTGAAAGCTTTGTGGGAGTTTGGGGTTTTGAAGGCATGAGTCATCCATTTTCTTGCAGGGCCATGAAATAAACCTTTCTCTGCTCCAAACTCTGATGTTTTGGTATTGTTTGGCCTCACTGAACATCGGGCACATGGACTTGTGGTTTGGTAACTTATGCATCCTTCACTGCCCTTCTGCAAACTCCAAATGGGTCTTCATACCTGCAATATCCAGGTAACTTCAGTTAAGTTCAGTTCAGTCACTCAGTTGTGTCCGACTCTTTGTGACCCCATGAATCGCAGCACGTCAGGCCTCCCTGTCTATCACCAGCTCCCGGAGTTCACCCAAACTCACGTCCATCGAGTGGGTGATGCCATTCAGTCATCTCCTCCTGCCTCCAATCCCTCCCAGTATCAGGGTCTTTTCCAATGAGTCAACTCTTCTCATGAGGTGGCCAAAGTATTGCAGTTTCAGCTTTAGCATCAGTCCTTCCAAAGAACACCCAGGGCTTATCTCCTTTAGGATGGATTGGTTGGATCTCCTTGCAGTCCAAGGGACTCTCAAGAGTCTTCTCCAACACCACAGTTCAAAAGCATCAATTCTTTGGCACTCAGCCTTCTTTACAGTCCAACTCTCACATCCATACATGACCACTGGAAAAACCATAGCTTTGACTAGACGGAACTTTGTTGGCAAAGTAATGTCTCTGCTTTTGAATATGCTATCTAGGTTGGTCATAACTTTCCTTCCAAGGAGTAAACGTTTCTTAATTTCATGGCTGCAATCACTAAATTTAGGGTTAATTAAAAAAAATTACTTCCAGCTAACTCCCTGGTAGCTCAGCCAGTAAGGAATCCACTTGCAATACAGGAGATCCAGGTTTGATTCCTGGGTGAGGAAGAGCCCCTGGAGAAGGGAATGGCAATCTACTCCAGTATTCTTGCCTAGAGAATTCCATGGACAGAGGAGCCTGGCGGGCTACAGTCCAAGGGATCGCAAAGAGTCAGACACGACTGAGCAACTAAGCAGGGCACATCTCCACCCTTTTCTGAAGCTCACCATCTCCTCCCTCCCTCTTTTTAAAACTCCCTTCACCCTCCACTTGGGAGCAGTCTAAGCACAGCCTGACGTGCTGTCAGGATCTGCCCCTCCATTCTCTTTTCTAACATGCCTGTTGTGCTCACTGTTGTTTTCCAAACTTTTCAACCCCTCAGCACTCAGGACACATCACAGAGGCCATGCTCTAGGGGGAGGAGGAAGAGAGAGAGTTGGGGAGGGGGAGAGCCCTTCTCCCCCAGCTCAGTCTTTCCTTTGACCACAAGGGGGCTCCCAAGGGACCTTCCCTGAGAGCTATTGGAAACCCAATGCCCTAATCCTTTACCTCTGCTGACTCCAACCCTCTCCCTTCCTCCTGCTGGAGGACCCCCTCACCTGCAGTTGTGATGCCTCACCTGCAGGGCACAGAGGGATGGAGGGAGGGCTCTGAATAGTAAATGCTATGTGGTCCTTACGGAGAACCTGGGAGGGCAGGAGGAGTCTTTGGGAGAGGGAGCAAGGAAGTAGAGAGGCAGCTTACTTCACTATGCATACCTCTCTCTCTTTTCCCCCCTCACTCTCTTTGGTAGGGGGTTTATAAGGAGGAAATGAGTTAATTCTGGGGAAGACTAATGCCCTGCTCTCAGGCCAGACTCAACAAAGGGTCATGATTTTCATCACCATGGCTGAGCTTCCACACTCAGTCCATTCCTACCTCTGCAACTCAAGCCCTTCTCACACGGACACTAAGGAGAGAAAACTTCAGATTCCTCCAGAGACCACATCAGTCAAGAGAATGACATAACTCAGATGGCTGGATGGAACTCAGATCCATAGCATTCAGCTTTAATCACTACAGAGGCCAAGAAACAGGTCCCTGAAACTTTCAGCCCTCCCTGAAACTTTCTGAGAGTAAAATGCAATTCCACCACTTAAGAGAAGTCTCTTTATTGTCTGGCCTCTGGCTCTGACTTGAAAACCATCGTAAGCTACTACATGTGGAACTTTCATTTCTTTTTATACCATCGCAACTGTTGAGATGACTCAGAAAGGATGTCACTATGCAGCTGGCAGTCTCCACCCCACACCACACTTTCTCATCTGCAGACCAAGTTGAGGAAACAGATTCAACCTTCCTTAAGGAAAAATCAATACAAAGGTCAAGTCAAAGACACAGTCAGGAAAAATAACAGGAGTCTGTACAGGGCCACTCAAGTGTATCTGTTCAAAGTTCAAGATCATGAGACTGCTCTTCTTGCTGACCTGGGGTTATCCTAGGCTGCTATAGAGTGGGGGCAGCTCCGGATCCTACACTTGCTAGTAATGTCTGACCCTATAAACTTGTAGGTACAGGAAAGGTGGGCATGTTGGGGCAACAGTGTAGCTACAGAAAAAGAGAAAACCAGACCAGAACCTCCTCAAATCTCATGACGTAGGCAGAAATCTACAAAGGCCATTACCACACAGCTGAGAGGGGGCAGTTCTGAAGTGACTCTGGACTCGTAGTGCATAATATCCACCAGAAGCCAGGCTCTCCAGCAGCTGACCACCTGCTTTTATCAGACTCAGCCTTCTCCAGCCCTCTTCCGCACCCCCCAGAAATATCCAGAGAACACAGTCAGTCAGAACTCTCATATACTGCTGAAAAATATTTTTAAAAAACCCAGTGTTTAGTATCACATTCAATCTTGTACTCCTTGGTTTGGCATTCAAAACTCTGCACCAGTGTACCCAGAGCTGACTCTTTCAGGGAAATCTCCCTCCACTCTCCTATGAGCTGTGGACTCCACCAGCACTCAGTTCTACTGATTCCCAGAACAAACAACATACTTCCAATCACCTGACAAATATTTCACATCTATGACGATCAATATAATGGGGATCCTGCCCTCTGGGAGCTCACCACTATGTTGCTCTGTTTCTGCTCTTACCATTTCCTCTACCTGGGCTACAATTTCTTCCCCACACCTTCTCCAACCTGAAAAATGCCTACTGCCACTTCATTGTCAGATATCCGGAAAGCGTTACTTCCTCCTTCTCTGAAAGTCTTCATCCTACTCTTCAATGGTGCTCTGTAAGCATCATGTGAAAATTACTACATAGGAATCATTGTGTTTCTCCAGCAAGACTGAGAAATCCCCAGGGGCCCAGTGCATGTCTCATGTATATCAGCATCCTTGCACTGAGGTCAATGCCTAGTATGCATGAGGTGCTCAGTGAGTGCTGAGAGCAAGGGGGATCTTCATGGTTTAGCATACTTAGAGGAGCAGGAATCAGATTTACTCTCCTGCCTCAAACAACTGCAAACCAGACACAATAAATGAAACAGTGTTCAGACAATGGACATCAGGCAGTAGAGGATGAATTTCTGGTGTGTGTGTGTGGGATTCTATTGTAGGTGAATTCTATGATTGTCTCAACTCTAGACAGAATTTCCAGAACATGGCATAGGGACAGGGTATCCAAACAGAGCCCAGCAGTCTTCCCAAGTTGGGAAGAGAGAGTTGGGCCTGGGTAGCCAGAGGTCACAGGGTAGAGCTACACAGAGAGAACTCTGGAAATCTTCATGACAACCCCCTCCAAGTTTCTGCTGAGTGTTGATAATACTGATCAGGTTTAGAGAGATCAATGCTTGACCCTCAAACTGAGCCAAGATTAATTTGTGTCCTCACCTACTGGAGTAGAGACACCTTCTAATTCAGATGACATGAATAGGGCATTGAAGAGGGTACTGCTGTGGTAGTGGGGAAAATTAACTATGGCCTAAAGGCTGGTATGATCTCAGCTAACAAAGCTGAACAGCAAGTCTTCAAAGGATCAAACTGCTTTCAAGTAACTTAACAATGATCCAAAACAATGCAAGAATATTTATACAAATATAAAAATATTCAGCACTCAACAGGGTTAAATTTACAGCATCAGACATCCAATTTGGCTTCCCTGGTGGCTCAGACAGTTAAGAATCTACATCCAATTAAAAATTTCCAGATGTACAAAGAAGCAGGAAAATATGTTCCATAGTGAGGGGGAAAATCAATCAGTAGAAACACACACAAAAATACAGATAACAGAATTAGCAGGCAAAGACATTGAAATGGTTACTACAACCGTGGCAGATATACTCAAGAAGCTAAAGAATATTGAGGATGTTAAGTAAAGTCATGGAAAATATAAAAGAATCCACATGAAACACCTAGAAATGGATAAAAGGTATACTGGATGGATGTAATAGCAAGTTAGATACAACAAAAGAAAAAAAATTGGTGAACTTGAAGAAATAGCAACTGAAACTATGCAAAACACCCATAAATTAAAAAAAAAAAGAAAATAAACTGTGGGAAAAAAGTAAACAGCATCAGAGAGCTTTGAAGCAACTTTAAGAATACTAAAATGTATGTAACTGCAGTCCCCAAAGAAGTGAGAGACAAGAGAACAGAGAAAATACCTGAAGAACTATTGTCTGAAAAGTTTCCATAATTGATGAAAGCTTTAAACTCACATATAGAAAAACTC
>SJYF01000628.1:157776-169878 GCA_006410515.1 Procapra przewalskii | reverse complement strand
GATCTACACTTGAGTTCAAACTTTTTTATTGGAAAATTTCATATGCAGATATGTATTTCTAATGGCACCACTTCAAGAGGCTCATAATTTCTAGTTGCTTCACTCTGATAGATGGTCATATGCACTAAGTCCTGATGTTGCCAACCTCATACATGCATTATGTACTCCCTGTCTGCCTTTCATTCATTGTTTTGGCATCCATTAATACTCTTTGCCTAGATCCGTTTTCTCACGAAGATGTTGCAAAACAGTGCTTTCCTATTTCTACCACTCTTTCTGGATTTAAATCCTGAAAATTTTCAATTAAGAAGAAAATTCCTTTAACTGTAATTACATGTAATATGTCTCATAGAAAGAAAAAGCATATATATTTATGATTATTTTCCTTTCTCAGGGCTCAGAATGGTAAGTTGGTGCTCTAGCAATTGTCACAGTGACAAATTAGATGTTGTCTGTTAGCATGTAGAATATCTGACTTTTTATGCATTTAATTTGTTCCAATTGATTGGATGTTATGCTAAAATAGCCCTACTTTTGGCCTCTTTATGTGGATTTCTAAACTTTCTGTCCAGTCCCCTCTGGTCTTTGACGTCCCTCAACTTCTGGTTCTTCAAGATTCCTATGATTATTTTGTGCATTTCTTTATCCAATTCTGAAATCAGTCATCTCTTTAAGAATCCATGGATCCTCTGGTTGGAAATGCATTTGGAAATTACAAGTTAGACCTCAGGATAGCTACTTTTATCGAGTTATCTTTGCTTCTAGGCTTTTCAGTGGTCAGAGCTAGGAAGTCAGATATTCTTTAAAAAATAAAAAAATGCTAAGTTTGATTGGTACAGACCTATGCTTTCAATAGAAGTTTTAAGATAGCAGGGTTTTACTTAAGCTTTTTTTATTTTATGTGTGAACCTCTTTTCTCTAATCACTGTAAGCTTTACTTTAGAACAATGTTAGCATTTATTACTGACTTGCTTTAACCTGTAACATACATATGATACTGTCACAATAACAGAAGCTGTATCAGCAACAATAAGTTGTTGAATATAGTTTCAGATTTTTTGCTTTTGTTTTGAATGAGGGGGGTATATTTATTTGTCTTTGTCTTTAGAAGACACTCTAGTCTGAATGTTGAGTCATAAAGCTGAAATTTAAAGCCACTGAAGTAATGGTCTGTTATGTGGAACTAGTAATCAACTTGATACAATTAGGTATATTAGTCTTTGTTCTCAGTTTGACAGATGTGATTATCAAATTTTTGATTCTGTAACACATTTCCATTGCATATCAAAGTATAAAACAAGAAAGACCTCACTTTCCTGTCCCTCACCCATAAATTATATTTTAGTTGTTTTTGGCTAATTCTACTGTTTCTAAATGAAAATAGACATATATGTGTATATAGAAGCAACAAACTATAAGAACTTTTTTGGATCTTCTTTTAAAAAATAAATACAGATTACACCCTGAACATCTCACCCACTCCACTCCTTATTCCATCCACATTTTACCCAGTTGTTGGGATGCTCTGTGCCTTATTTCACACACCCCTGTGGATGGTCACTTCTGGTATCTTGCTGATATTTTGTTTTTAAAAACAGTGTGCAGTAGACAGCTTGTGCAGATGGTTTTTTATATTCTCGGCAGTGTGTATAGTAGGGATTGATACCTAGAAGGAGAATTGCTCAGTTAAATAGTGTATGTGTGTGTCATTTGTTAGATATTCCCTCTGTTGGTATTGAACCACCAAAACTGAATTTAAGCAATGTGTAAAAATGAGAGTTAAGACACAATGCCCCATCTATCCACTCCTGGTGAGCATGCCAGGTTCTCATTGTTGTATCCAAGGGACAGACCAGGATAGATCTCATTCTGAAATAGGCCCTAGGAGTCCTGCAAGCAACCATAAAACATTATTATCTTTACTTTGGCTGAAGTAAGAATTTAACAGGTAGCCCTGTTCATCTCAGGCTTCCCTGATAGCTCAGTTGGTAAAGAATCTGCCTGCAATGCAGGAGACCCCTGTTTGATTCCTGGGTCAGGAAGATCCTCTGGAGAAGGGATAGGCTACCCACTCCACTATTCTTGGGCTTCCCTTGTGGCTCAGCTGGTAAAGAATCCACCTGCAGTATGGGAAATCTGGGTTGGGAAGATCCCCTGGAGAAGGGGAAGGCTACCCACTCCAGTATTCTGGCCTGGAGAATTCCATGGACTGTATAGTCCATGGGGTTGCAAAGAGTCGGACATGACTGAACAACTTTCACTGTTCATCTCAGGCTGAACAGGAGCTCTGAGTGGTTTTCTTTGTCTTCGTTGACAGATAAGACATTCCAAAATTATTTCTTTATATGTTTGGTTGGGCAGAAAAATTTTTCATGGCATGGGCCCTACTGGGAAATTATGTCAGAGATATATCCATTTATCTTCAGCAAATGGATAGTATTAAATTCATTGGTTTATATGTCCCTGGTGACTTTCTTTATAAATAGAAAGAAAACAAATATGTTTAATATGGATTCAATCACTTTACACCAACCAACTTGAATTAAACACCTCTCTGTCCCCACTGCACTCTCACCTCTAGGTCAGAAATAAAAACTTACATAGACTGAAGGCTGAATCCAGCATTCTGTTGTGGAGATTTTACTCTCACTATTTTTTTTTCTGAAAAAAGAAAAAAAATGTTGCTAACATTAAAATCAAGAGATGGTACACAAATATCCAGACTTCTGACTTCTCTTGAAAACTTGGCCTACTGGCCCGCTTTCCAGCATAGTTGGAGTGGAAGAGAGGCTGCCCTCAGTGGTAAGGCTTGTGTTGCCCAGTGTTTAGCATAGCCACCTAGTCCTTGTATTCATTTTCTTGCCTCCTGGGCCATGAATTTGTGAGAACTGCCCTAGACTGCTAGCTTGCTGAAGATAAGGACCACTTGTGTCTTGATCCTCTTTGACTCTTTCTAGCATCTAACCCAGACACCAGTACACAAGGTTTTCTGAATAAGCTTGTTTGATTATATAAAGTATCTTGTGGATGCATGATATTTATTCCAATATTGAAACCGTGCAATCGAAATACTGTGCTAGTCTACCTCTTTGATGCAGACTGGCATCACAGGTGCCCCTAATCTGTGCCATCTCTCTCACTACCTAAAGTGACTTGTATGTCCCTGGGCTGCCCCTAAAGTCTTTTTGATGGCTTTTCCTTCTTGCAATCTCCTCTCCAACTGAGGACATCAAATGCACATCTCATGAAGTGGCTAGGAAGACCACGTGAGATCACAAATGTCTAGTCTGGCCACTAATGTTCACTTTTATAACGTTAATAACAGTGTTTTGTCTCTAGGCTGGCAAATTTTTCCACAATCTCAGATAATCTATGCTCTTCAGTTTGGTTTTCTAGCCAAGCCTCAAGGAAGAGATTATAGTAGACTCTCTGTATTCTGAGAATTTTCAAAGTCCACTCCCCAAGGACACTGACTGAGGTAAAGATTTTATTGAAAGGTTTCTATTTTTATCAAATCTAATAATGGCCTAAAGGGAACAATTAAGGTAGTTCTGAACATATATAACTAGAAGGGCCTGATCAGTGCTGCAGATTAGCACTCTATCTTCTGTGAGCACTCGGCACCAGGCAAGAAGCATGAAGTGGCTTGTGCTCCTCTGGCTGGTGGCCCTCTCAGAGTGCATAGTCATGTAAGTACAGGGACTGTAAGTGGCATCAACTACCTTTCTGGTTTTTTTCTTATTTTCCTCATATTCTTTCACCTGTCAGGGTTAGAAGGGAATAGAATCACTCCATGATGGTCTTAAAGTTCAACTCTCACTTATGGGCAAGTACTTTGACATGGGAAATGTGGGTTCCAAGGGTCTTGAGGTAGACCTGCAGGATTGTACAACGCTGGGGGTGCGCTCATGATCTATGTGAAAATGGAACACTTTGCAGTTGTTTAGTGCACATCCTATGCAAATACACATGTGGTCTTGCTGAGTAGCATTTTCTACATTTTATTCTAGGGGTCCTCTCTGTTCTCTCTCTACTCCTGTGTGTATGTGTCCACGTCTGCATCTCTATATCTCTGTCATTTATCTCTTCATCTATTTATTTCTCCATCTCTCTGATGTCTCTGTTCATGTAGATATCTCTGTATTTTTTTTCCTTTTCTCTTTTCAATTTTGACTCTTTCTTGTTTCTCTAGCCTCTTAATTTCTCTAATTTGTTCCCCTCTCCTGGATTCTCTCTCACCCCTCTCTTTTGCTTCAACTCTGAAGAATGGTTAGGAAGGCTACATCTAGTCTGTTTTTCACCTCGAACAAGCAGTGTGATCACAGTCACTTCACAAACTCATTGCATTTCAAATTTCTCCCTTCTGAAGAGAGGATGAGAATCTCCCTTCTTCCTCCCTCCCTGAGCTTCTATGAGAAAGATATAGTGGGGTGGCAACAGCAATGGTAATGGCTGTCTTTGTTGAGACTCCCTATATATCAGGTACATTATATCCATAATGTTATTTAACAGCCAAAGCATTCTATATGGGGGATGGGTGGGGATTATCCCTTCTACCTTTTTACCGATAGGGAAACTGAGACTCCAAATGTTCATAAGACTGATCCAAGATAACACAACAGAATCTGTATTCAAACCTATGTCTTTGCCCTGTGTTTGCACAGCATTCTGATAATAGATGGCACTCAAAAAGAAAATGCTCGGAAAATACACAGTGCTATGCCAGGTATGACTGTTATACTATAACACAGACAGTTGACTGCTGTCCCTTCTTTGTTTCCTTTTCCTCATGCTTGGTGAAAGAATGCCTCTAACTAAAACGAAGACAATGCGAGAAATCCTGAGGGAAAAAAACTTGCTGAACAATTTCCTGGAGGAACAAGCCAATAGAATGTCCGATGATTCTGCTAGTGACCCCAAACTATCTACTCATCCCCTGAAGAACACCCTGGATGTGAGTGGGTTGGGAGGCTGGTGCTCCACAGCGCCCCCTTGTGCTCTGTCCTAGCAGTGGGGCTCATCTAGAGGTGCCAGGTGGGATATTGGATCTGGGGCTCCTGCAGGAGGCAGAAACAGTGGGGAACAGGGGCCCCATTCCCAGAGGAGAAGACATTCTCATCCTTAACTCTTGGTCTGTGGTGACTGGGCCCAGCAATGACCAGGTGGCAGGTAAACATCTATTTCTGTGCCAAAGATGTGGCATCAGTTTGAGGGAGCTTGTTCTTTCTGAACTAAGTGAGCCACTCAGTTACAGGTGAAGTGGTAAGCCATCTCTAATAAAAAATAAAGCCAACTGGAAATCAAGTGTGAATCCCCAGGTAGAGGAATTCAACTTCCAGAGATCCAAGAATCACAGCAGCAAAAATTTACTGAAACCCTAAGGTACCTGATGCCATAAAAATTTAACACTATAGTTATTATTGATTTGAAAAAGGCCTCATCTCTTATTCAAGAATGGCCAAGCTACCCTGAGAGATATGCAAAGAGTGAATGCATGTTTAGTGAAAGGGCCAGTTGTGTGGTGTTGATCAAACATGGTCTGAGTTTAGGAGTGGCTGGGGTTCATTAAGGAGGACCTCCTGGAAAAGGAGGTGCTCAGGGTGGGTTTGAAGAGGAGTCTAGAGAGCTTCTCGGATGAGGTCACCAGACTTCCTTGGGGGTTCAGTGATTATGACTCTGGGCTTCAAATACAGGAGGTACTGCTTCAATGCCTGGACATAGAATTAAAATCCTGCATACCACATAGCACGGGAAAAAATATCAAATGCAGGCACTCTGTGAGCAAAGGTTGTGAGCTGAATGGTGGCTGGAAAGTGATTTCAAGAGACATGTGACACCCAGAGGGAGGCAGCAGTCTGGGAATTGAGGGGAGCCATATCTGCACTAATCCACTTCTTTCTGGTCCCCCTAGATGGCCTATGTGGGTAACATCACCATTGGAACACCCCCTAAGGAGTTCCGGGTTGTCTTTGACACAGGCTCATCTGACTTGTGGGTGCCCTCCATCAAGTGCATCAGTTCTGCCTGTTGTGAGTACTGCCTTCCCCATCTTGACTCATCCCCTCCACCCTATGACCTGACTGACACTTATCTCTCGTGTCTGCAGATACACACATCACCTTTGACCATAACAAATCTTCTACCTTCCGGCTTACGCACAGGCCCTTCCACATCGTCTACGGATCTGGGATGATGAAAGGAGTTCTTGCCTATGACACTGTTCGGGTAACATGGAAACAGAAGCTGAATCAGATCTGCACTAACCAACCCCCTCCTGGTCCCCATAGATGGCCTATGTTAGGTCAGAACTGGCTATGGAGTGACCACTGCTTACACAACAGATGCAGGACCAGCTGGCAGGGCCTGTCCTTCCCTAACTCCCCTTGTGACTAGCCGCCTTCCCTGCAGGATCCTGTTCCTGGGGAGATAGGGCCCCTGCTGACACACAAACTCCAAGAGTGCCTAACCCAAAGAGTGGCTTGGGGTGTGATCTTGCAGCTCCTTTGCCCATGAGGAGCTCAAGGTTCATTTGTTGGGAACAGGGACAGGGAAAAAAGCACCCACTTTTATATTCTCAGACTGTGCTGGGTACTTTCATAGTAATAACTTGTTTAATCTTGCAACAACCCCACACAGAAATTACTATGATTAGTTACATGATACACATGAGGGAACTGAGGTGTAGAGAGCAAGGGCCCTGCCACAGTCACACATCTGGGAAGTGGTAGCTGGGCTGGCTTGTCAGGACTCAAGCAGGTGTAGGGCTATTTGAGACAGAATAAAACTGACTGGGGGACCCTGGGGGCAGCCCAGGGCTTCAGATACCCAGGCAGCAAAAGCAGAGGCCCACACATATGGGAGGGACTTGATAAATGGGTTCTCACTCTAGGGGGCCACTGAAAGTCTAGTAAAATCTATGGCCTCTCTCCCCAAAGTGCCTGAGGATTTTCCCTGTCTCTCTATTTCTCTCTCTCTCTCTGTCTCTCTCACACACTCACACCCCTAAATGTGTATTTCCCAGGTAGCATACTCATAAGAACCCTGCCAGTGACATTGTAAAATGGGCTCCTGCCTTCCTTGGCAAGTGCAGAATCCATAATACATTGCAATAAATTCAGTCCATTTCTGTCATCAGATCATAGTGATGCCGAACAGAGGACTACCCTGCTCTCTACTCATTTTGTCCTCAAGGGGGGACCATTGGGTCCAGTCCTGACTCAGTTTCCCCACCTGTACCGAAGGCATGAGGCCAATTTGACTCAGATGATGTTTGCAGAAATAGCTGGTGTTGGTTAAAATTCACGTCCGCACACCAATGGAACCCAAAGTCCTGTCCCAGCTTGTTTTAACCATCTAAGTCTACCCAGGACACAGCCAGGACTCAGTTCTTCTCTGAGGTTCTCATGGCATCTGAACTCCCCTAGACCAGTCCCACTTCCAATCCTTTGTGTGTGAACACTCTTCTCTCCCACAGATTGGGAACCTTGTCAGCACCGACCAGCCGTTTGGCCTAAGCCTGCAGCAATTTGGATTTGATAATGCACCCTTTGATGGCGTCCTGGGCTTATCCTACCCCAGCATCGCTGTCCCAGGAACCATCCCCATTTTTGACAAGCTAAAGCAACAAGGTGTCATTTCTGAGCCTATCTTTGCCTTCTACTTGAGCACGTAAGTCTGAGATGGACAAGCCCTCTTTCCAAATTAGCTGTGAGATGCTTTCAGTTGGATGAATATTATAGAACACTTGTCACAGAAGTATCCCAAAAGACCGTGTAAGCCCAGGATGACTATGGCCCCAGGGCTTCACCTGGCTTCACCACTGGCTTTTGTAAATGAAGTTTTATTGGAGCATAACCTAGCTCGTGGGCTCAAGGGCAGTGGCTTGGTCTCGGGGGTGAGGGGAGTGGGAGAGCAATGGAAGGTGTCAGGATAAAAGTTGGAGGAAAAAGTAACACAGTTTGCTGACGAATTTGCAATGGAAGGAAAGAGAGCGATAGTGGAACTCTTTCCTTCCTTGCTAACATTTCACTGGGACCATCTACATAACTTTCAGGAGACAGTGCAAAATGGAAGTGTGGGACACCTTATCCAACAAGTCTTAGGAATTTCCAGACAGAGATAACAGAGGTGGGGGGCCCTGCTGAATGTGGGGCCCCATGGACAGCACAGGTCACAGGCAGGTGAAACCAACCCTGGGTGACCTGGAGCCACACCCCTAGCACTCTCAGGCCTTGATTTTTCTGAAAAAATTACAGGCTGGACAAGGGGGAAGCCCAAACCCTTCAGCACACTGTCCTCTGAGGGTATTCAGGTTGCAGGAGGTACAGGGCCTCTTCAGAAGCCTGGGTGGGTGGAACCTGGCCAAGTGACTCAGCTTCTAACCTGCTCTGTGCCACTCTAGCCACTGACTAATCTTGGTCAGGTTCTCAATCCTTCAGTTTCTGCATCTGTAAAGTGGGGACCCTATTAGGGCTTTGTTGGCTGGACAAGCACAGCCATCAGACTGCCCAGCATAACAATCCTACAAGGAGTCCCTCTCTTTCATTCTCTCAACAGCCACAAGGAGAATGGCAGTGTGTTGATGTTAGGTGGGGTGGACCACTCCTACCACAAGGGAAAGCTCAACTGGATACCAGTGTCTCAAACCAAAAGCTGGCTAATAACTGTGGACCGGTAAGCCTCTTCCTCTGAATGCCACCCCAAGTGATGCTCCCACATCTATACATAGACATATACAGGCACAAAAATGCATGCACAAACACATGGTCATACACAGAGATATGCTCCACCCATAAAGCCTGGAGAATCCCATGGACAGAGGAGCCTGATGGGCTACAGTCCACGGCGTTGCAAAGAGTCGGACACGACTGAGTGACTTCACTCACTCACTCACTCACTCATAGAGCCACGCATATAAGCACGCACACAGACACATATTAATACACATGCAGGCACACATATAAACACACTTAGGCAGACAGATACACACAAGCACACAGACAGACACACAGAACCACAAAAACACACACACAAACACATAGATACACAAATCACCCATGGGTTCATAATCATCCCAGGCCTTCTGACTAGGGCTCTGACCAGGGTCCTTCACAGGGTCCAGAGAGGTCTGTGCAGCTGGGGGAGGGCTGCACCCACTGCCCTGTGATGTGGGGAGCATGGTTAGAGGATCAGGGAGAATTGCCTCAGCCTGGACAGAGTTGTGATAAGATGACCAGTTGTCCAGGTTAAGGAGAGTTATGACCAACCTAGACAGCATATTAAAAAGCAAAGACATTACTTTGCCAACAAAGGTCCGTCTAGTCAAGGGTATGGTTTTTCCAGTAGTCATGTCTGGATGTGAGAGTTGGACTATAAAGAAAGCTGAAGGCCAAAGAATTGATGCTTTTAACTGTGGTGTTGGAGAAGACTCTTGAGAGTCCCTTGGACTGCAAAGAGATCCAACCAGTCCATCCTCTTCAGTCCATCCATGAGATCAGTCCTAGGTGTTCATTGGAAGGACTAATGTTGAAGCTGAAACTCCAATACTTTGGCCACCTGATACGAAGGGCTGACTCATTTGAAAAGACCCTGATGCTGGGAAAGATTGAGAGCAGGAGGAGAAGGGGACGATAGAGGATGAGATGGTTGGATGGCATCACCAACTCAGTGGACATGACTTTGGGTAGGCTCCTGGAGTTGGTGATGGACAAAGAGGCCTGGTGTGCTGCAGTTCATGGGGTTACAAAGAGTTGGACATGACTGAGCGACTGAACTGAACTGAACCCAGGACTGAGGAAGTTCTCAGTACATATAAATGTCAGTTTAAAAACAGAAAGTCCTGAACAAATGGGAAAATCTGGTCCCCTTAGGGAGAAGCTTCTCAGCTATGTAGAGAGGTTGGCTGCCATTTTGAGAACTGAAAGCAACTCATAAAAAGAGACACTCCACGTAACCATAGCTACCCACCCCCCGACCTCCATCCTGAGCACACAGTGGAGTAGGTACTGTGATTGACAGAATCAGGAAGATGGAATCCAGGAGTGGCCTGATAACTAACATAGTAATTGATGGGAATCTCTGTGATACCCTCAGACAAAAGTTGCCCTGTCCTTTGGAGATTCCGTGGGCTGTCAGGTATCATATGGCCAGGGCCTCATTGTCTGAGTTGGGTGAATGAGCAGTAATGGGAGACACCCTCTCCCAGGGCAGCTTGTCTTCCACTATGAGAATCTGCTGCCACAGGGAACCTCCATCTTCACTGTGTGTTTGACTCATTATCTTTGAGACACTGGATATAGCTCTTTGGATGTTCCTCATTTATTATTTTCACATTCATTCATTCACTCATTGTTCATCCACTGTGTGTCAGGCACTTTAGCAAGGCAATGAGAATAAAACTTGCCCTCACATCTAAGAATGACTCACATAGTGAATTGTCACTTTGGCACATGCTAGACAGGAGGAAGGGTCTACAGAGAATGATCAAGAGAGGAATTTGATATACACTGGGGGAAAGACTTCACTGAAACCATATGACAGTTAAGCTGGAATTTGAAAGACGAGGAGAAATTAGCTAGTCAAAGGGGAGTGGGATCTTCTAGGAAGGAAGACTAGCTTGTGTCATGGTCCTGAGGTAGGAAAGAGCCTATTCAAGTACTGCATTTTATTTTTTTGCATTTTATTTATTTATTGTTTTTACTTTACATTATTGTATTGGTTTTTCCATACATCAACATGAATCCACCACGGGTATACATGTGTTCCCCATCCTGAACACCCCTCCCACCTCCCTCCCCATACTGTTCCTCTGGGTCATCCCAGTGAACCATCCCCGAGCATCCTGTATCATGCATCAAACCTGGACTGGCGATTCGTTTCTTATGTGATATTATACATGTTTCAATGCCATTCTCCCAAATCATCCCACCCTCACTCTCTCACACAGAGTCCAAAAGACGTCTATACATCTGTGTTTCTTTTGCTGTCTCGCATACAAGGTTATCATTACCATCTTTCTAAATTCCATATATATGCATTAGTATACTGTATTGGTGTTTTTCTTTCTGGCTTACTTCACTCTGTATAATAGGCTACAGTTTCATCCGCCTCATTAGAACTGATTCAAATGTATTCTTTTTAATGGCTCAGTAATACTCCATTGTGTATATGTACCACAGCTTTCTTATCCATTAGTCTGCTGATGGACATCTAGGTTGCTTCCATGTCCTGGCTATTATAAACAGTGTTGTGATGAACATTGGGGTATACATGTTTCTTTCAATTCTGGTTTCCTTGATGTGTATGTCCAGCAGTGGGATTGCTGGGTCATATGGCAGTTCAATTTCCAGTTTTTTAAAAAATCTCCACACTGTTCTCCATAGTGGCTGTACTAGTTTGCATTCCCACCAACAGTGTAAGAGGGTTCCCTTTTCTCCACACCCTCTCCAGCATTTATTGCTTGTAAACATTTGGATAGCAGCCATTCTGACTGGTATGAAATGGTACCTCATTGTGGTTTTGATTTGCATTTCTCTGATAATGAGTGATGTTGAGCATCTTTTCATGTGTTTGTTAGCCATGTGTATGTCTTCTTTGGAGAAATATCTGTTCAGTTATTTGGCCCATTTTTTGATTGGGTCATTTATTTTTCTGGAGTTGAGCTGCAGGAGTTGCTTGTATATTTTTGAGATTAGTTGTTTTTCAGTTACTTCATTTGTTGTTATTTTCTGCCATTCTGAAGACTGCCTTTTCACCTTGCTTATAGTTTCCTTTGTTGTGAAGAAGCTTTAAATTTTAATTAGGCCCATTTTTTTTCTTTTTGCTTTTATTTCCAATATTCTGGGAGTTGGATCCTGCTGTGATTTATGTCAAAGAGTGTTTTGCCTATGTTCTCCTCTAGGAGTTGTATAGTTTCTGGTTTTATGTTTAGATCTTTAATCTATTTTGAGTTTACTTTTGTGTATGGTGTTAGAAAGTGTTCTAGTTTCATTCTTTTTTTTTTAAATTTTAAATTTTATTATTATTGTTATTTCCCTACATTACAATACTGTATTTGTTTTGCCATATATTGACATGCATTGGCCACAGGTGTACCCAACCTCC
>SJYF01000628.1:122044-142187 GCA_006410515.1 Procapra przewalskii | reverse complement strand
GTGGATTCTGGTGTTGTCATCCTCATGCATACATTATATACCTCCTCTTCTATCTTTCACTTACAGTTTCAGGATTCATTGATGACATTTGCCTAGAATCATTTTATGAAGAATAGAGGTTCTTGTTTCTATCATTCCTTCTAATTTAATTCTTGAAATTCTTCAATAAAAATAAGATTCCTTTTACTGTTTATAGTACATTAACTATGCCTCATACAAACAAAAATAGCATAAATATAGCTGATTATTTTCCTTTCTCAGTGCTCAGAATGGTGAGAATTGATGCCTTAACAATCTGTTACAGTGACAAATTAGATACTGCCTATTAACATTTGGACACCTTCAGTGGGCTTATAACTAGATATTAAAACACTAAGATCATGGGATCCACCCCCATTATTTCATGGCAAATAGAAGGGGAAAAGGTGGAAGTAGTGACAGATTTCCTCATCTTGGCCTCTAAAGTCACTGTGGATGGGGACTGCAGCCATGAAATCAGAAGACGTTTGCTCCTTGACAGGAAAGCTATGACAAACATAGAAAGAGTGTTGAAAAGCAGAGACATCACTCCGCCAACAAAGGGCTATATAGCCAAGATTATGACCTTCATGGGGTTGCAGAGAGTCAGACACGACTGAGCGACTGAATTGAACTGAACTGAACGGATGGCCTTCCCAGTGGTCATGTACAGTTGTGATGGCCTGACCATAAAGAGGGTGGAGTGCCAAAGAATTGATGCCTTTGAACTGTGGTACTGGAGAAGTCTCCTTAGAGTCCCTTGGTCAGCAAGGAGATCAAACCAGTCAATCTGAAAGGAATTAACCCTGAATACTCATTGAAAGGACTGATGCTGAAGCTGAAGCTGAAGCTCCAGTATTTTGGTCACCTGAGGCAAACAATTGACTCATAGGAAAAGTCTCTGATGTTGGGAAAGATTGAGGGCAGAAAGAGAGGAGGGTGTCAGAGGATAAGAAAACTGGGTGGCATCACCAATGCAATGGACATGAACTTGAGCAAACTCTGGGAGATGGTGAGGGACAGGGAGGCCTTGCATGCTGCATTTCATGGGGATTGCAAAGAGTTAAACATAACTACGTGACTGAACAACAGCATAGTATTGGGAATTTATAACATTCATACATTTAATTTGTTTCAGTGGATTGGATGGAATGCTAAAATTGTCCCAATTTTGGCCTCTTCAAATGGATTCCTAAACTATCTGTCCAGTCCTCACTGGTCTTTGAAGTCCCTCAACTTTTTGGTCTTTCAAGATTCCCAAGATGATTTGCTGCAGAATCCATGGATTGTTTTGTGTGAAATATACTTAGAGGCTATGTGTTAGGCTTCAGGATAGTCACTGTTAAATCAAGTTGTCATTGCTTTTAAGCTTTTCAATGGTCAGAGTCAGGAAACATAGATTTTCCTTAAAAAACCCAAAAACCTCTGTGTCTCTTCTGTTATCTCACATAGAGGGTCATCATTACTATCTTTCTAAATTCCATATATATGTGTCAGTATACTGTATTGGTGTTTTTCTTTCTGGCTTACTTCACTCTGTATAATCGGCTCCAGTTTCATCCATCTCGAGACACAGAGGTATAGAACGGACTTTTGGACTCTGAGGGAGAGGGAAAGGGTGGGTTGGTTTGGGAGAATGGCATACAAACATGTATACTATCATGTAAGAAACAAAGCGCCAGTCTATGTTCAATACAGGATACAGGATCCTTGGGGCTGGCATACAGGGTGAACCAGGGAGATATGGGGTGGGAGGTGGGAAGGGGCTTCGGCATTGGGAGATTGGGTACACCTGTGGCCAATGCATGTCAATGTATGGCAAAACAAATACAGTATTGTAATGTAGGGAAATAATAATAATAATAAAAATTAAAAACAAAACAAAAACAAAAAAGGAGTATAACTGGCTGTACAAACTTATGCTTTCAGTTCAAGATTTAAGACAGCTTAAGCTTCTTCATTTTATGTGTGAATCTCTCTTCTCTAACCATTGAAACTTTTACTTCAGAACAATATTAGCTTTAGTTACTGACTTGCTTTTACCTGTAAAATACATACAATACTGTCACAGTACCAGAAGCAATATCAACAACAACAAGTTGTTGAATATAGTTTCAGATTTCTTTCCTTTTCTGCTTTTGGGTTTCTTTCACTTTTGTTTTGGATGGGCAGTATTTTTCTTTGTCTTTGTCCTTAGAAGATATTCCACTCTGAATGTACAGTCATAATTCTGAATTTTAAAACCACTTAATGTTTTGTTATGTGCAACTGGTCACCAACTTTATACAATTAAGACTTATTAGTCTTTTCTCTCAATTTTGACACATGTAATTACCTATTTTTTGATTCTGCAACACATTTGCATAGTTGCAAATCAAAGTATAAAACAAGAAAAATCTCACTTCCCTGCCTCTCATCTGTATATTTCAGTAGTTTATGGCTTATTCTTGTATTTTTAAAAAATGAAAATAAACATAGATGTGTATGTAGAAGCAACAAGCTATAAGAATTTTTTTGGACCTTCTTCTTTTTAAAATTAAATACAGCGTGTACCTTGAAGTCACCCATTCCACCCCTCCCTCCATCCACATTATACCCAGGTGTTGGGATGCCCTGTGCCTTATTTCACGTGCCCCTGTGGATGATCACTTCTGGTATCTTGCTGATATTTTGCTTTTAAAAATTATTTTATTTATTTTAATTTGAGGATAATTTCTTTACAATTTTGTGATGGTTTATGCCATACATCAACATGAATCTGTCACAGGAACACATTTGTCCCCCCACCCTGAAACACCCTCCCTCCTTCCTCTCCACTCTATCCCTCTGGGTTGTTGCAGAGCACTGCTTTGGGTGCCCCGCTTCATGCACTGGACTTGTACTTGTCATCTGTTTTACATATGGTAATACACATGCTTCCGTGCTATTCTCTCAAATCATCCCACTTTCACCTTCTCTCACAGAATCCAAAAGTCTGTTCTTTACATCTGGTCTCTTTTACTGACCTGCATGTAGGATGGCTGTTACCATCATTCTAAATTCCATATATATGCATTAATAAATAGTATTTGTGTTTCTCTTTCTGACTTACTTCACTCTGTATAATAGGCTCCAGTTTCATCCACCTCATTAGAACTGACTCAAATGCATCCCATTTTTTTAAAAGTTGAGTCATATTCCATTGTGTATATATACTACAACTTCCTTATCCATTCATCTGCTAATGGAAGTCTAGGTGGCTTCTGTATCCTAGCTATTGTAAATAATGCCGCAGTGAACACTGAGGTTCACGCGTCTCTTTCAATTTTGGTTTCTTTGGGGTTTCTGCCCAGCAATGGGATTGCTGGGTTGTATGGCAGTTCTATTTCCACTTTTTAAAGGAATCTCCACCCTGTTCTGCATAGTGGCAGTACCAGCTTGCATTCCCACTGACAGCATACAAGGGTTCCCTTTTCTCCACACCCTCTCCAGTATTTATTGCTTGTAGACTTTCTGATGACAGCCATTCCGAATGGAGTGAGATGATACCTCATTGTGGTTTTGATTTGCATTTCTCTAATAATGAGTGATGCTGAGTATCTTTTCATGTGTTTATTAGCCATCTGTATGAGTTCTGTAGAGAAGTGTCTGTTTAGTTCTTTTGCCCACTTTTTGATTGGGTTGTTCATTTTTCTGATATTGAGCTGCATGAGCTTGCTTGTATATTTTGGAGATTAATTCTTTGTTAGTTGTTTAAGTTGCTATTATTTTCTCCCATTCTGAAAGTTGTCTGTTCATCTTGCTTATAGTTTCCTTCATTGTGCAAAAGCTTTTAAGTTTAATTAGGTCTCACTTGTTTATCTTTGTTTTATTTCCATTACTCTGGGAGATGGATTATAGAGGATCTTGCTGTGACTTATGTCAGAGAGTGTTCTGCCTATATTTTCCTCTAAGAGTTTTATTGTTCTGGTCTTACATTTAGATCTTTAATCCATTTGAGTTTATTTTTGTATATGGTGTTAGATAGTGTTCTAGTTTCATTCTTTTACTCGTGGTTGACCAGTTTTCCCAGCACCACTTGTTGAAGAGATTATCTTTTCTCCATTGTATATTCTTGCCTTCTTTGTCAAAGATAAGGTGTCCATGGGTGCATAGATTTACCTCTGGGCTTTCTATTTTGTTCCATTGATCTATATTTCTGTCTTTGTGGCAGTACAATACTGTCTTGATGACTGTAGCTTTGTAGTAGAGCCTGAAGTCAGGCAGGTTGATTCCTCCAGTTCCATTCTTCTTTCTCAAGATAGCTTTGGCTACTTTTTTTTTTTTGCATTTTCATACAAATTGTGAAATTATCTTTTCTAGTTCTGTGGGAAATACCACTGGTAGTTTGGTAGGGATTGTGTTGAATCTATAGATTGCTTTGGGAGTATACTCATTTTCACTATACTGATTCTTCCAGTCCATGAACATGGTATGTTTCTACATTTATTTGTGTCATCTTTGATTTCTTTCATCAATGTTTCATGTTTTTCTTTAGGTAAATTTATTGTTATGTTATTTATTAAATTTATTGTTATTTAAATTTAGTGTTATTTCTTGTTTCTTTAGGTAAATTTAT
Source organism: Procapra przewalskii (assembly GCA_006410515.1). Classification (NCBI taxonomy): domain Eukaryota; kingdom Metazoa; phylum Chordata; class Mammalia; order Artiodactyla; family Bovidae; genus Procapra; species Procapra przewalskii. The sequence continues at coordinate 137,572 of SJYF01000628.1, read as the reverse complement.
TGCTAAATATTTGGGTGCCCTCATCACCACTACTATTCAGCATAGTTTTGGAAGTCCTAGCCACAGCAATCAGAAAATAAAAAGAAAGAAAAGGAATCCAGATTGGAAAAGAAGTGAAACTCTGACTGTTTGCAGATGAGATGATCCTCTCCATAGAAAACCTTAAAGACACCACTAGAAAATTACTAGAGCTAATCAATGAGTATGGTAAAGTTGCAGGATGTAAAATGAATAAACAGAAATCCCTTGCATTCCTATACACCAACAATGAAAAATCAGAAACAGAAATTAAAGAAACAAACCCATTTACCACTGCAATAAAAAGAGCAAAGTACTTAGGAATAAACTGGCCTAAAGATATTCTACTTTTAAAAACAATGTGCAGTAGATAGCTTGTGCAGTTGGCTTTTTATATTTTCATCAGTGTATCATTTTATAGATCCATAGAAGTAAAACTGCTGAATTAAAGGGTAGAAGTGTGTGTCATTTATTAGATGCTGTTATATTCCCCCTGTTGTAATTTAACACCAAAACTTAAACAATATGCAAAAATGAGGATTAAGACACAATGCCCCATCTATACACACCTGGCGATCAGGCCAGGTTCCTTTTGTTGGACCCAAGGGACAGGCCTGGATAGATCTCATGCAGGAATGGACCCTGGGAGTCTTGGAAGGAGTCATAAAACACTGTCATCTTTACTTTGGCTGTGGTAACAGTTTGCAGGTAGCCTTATGCATCTCAGGCTGAGCAGGAGATTTGAGTGGTTTTGTCTTCTTTGATTGAAAAGATACTTCAAAATTATTTTTTTGTATGTTTGGTTTGGCGGACAAAAAATTTTAAGGCATGGACCCTACTGGGGAATTACATAGGAAATATATCCATTTATCTTCAGCAAATGGACATTATTAAACTAGTTGGTTTATATGTCCCTGGTGATTTTCCTTTATAAACAGAAAGAAAAATAACATGTTTAGTATGCATTCAGTCACTTTACATCAGTCAGTTTGAATTAAATCCCTCTCCATCCCCACTGCACTCCCAACTCTAGGCCAGAAATAAAAACAGGCATAGACTGAAGGCTATGGTGAGATAGCCATATCTATATACACTGTGGTGGAGATTTGGCTCCCATTATATTTTTTCTGGAAGAAAAGAATGATGGCTAACATTAAAATCAGTAGATTGTATATAAATAGCCAAACTTCTGATTCTCTTGAAAACATGGCCAACTGGCCTGCTTTCCGGCAACGGTGAAGTGGAGGAAAGGCTGCTCCCAGTGGTAAGGCTGGTACTGCCCATGGTCCAGCATGGCTGCCTAATTCTTGAATCATTTCTCTCACTTCCTTGGCCATGAGTTTGTGAGAACTAGACTGTTAGCTGGCCTAAGATAAAGACCACTTGTGTCTTGATCAACTTTGACATTGAAGCATCTAATCCAGATCCCAGCACACAGGTCTTCCTCGTAGGTTTGTTGAATGGTATGAAATGTCTTGTGGATGCATTTGATATTTCTTCCAATTCTGAAACCATGCCATTGAAATGCCGCTCTGCTCTAAACCTTTGATGCAGGCTGGCATCATAGGTGCACCTGATGTCTGCCATCTGACCCACTACCTAAAGCCAGTGTGTGTCCCTGGGCTGCCCTTGAAGCCTTTACTTTGCCATGTGACTGCTTTTCCTCCTAGCAATCAGCTCTCCAATGAGGACAGTAATGTGCATCTCATGAAGTGACTGGAAGATCACATGGTATCACGAAAGTCTAGCATGGTCTCTAATATTCATTTTTATGATGTTCTTAGCAGTTTTTTCTGCAATTTGGCAAGTTTCCCATGCTCTTAGATGTCCATGCCATTCACTTTGGTTTTCCAGCCAAGCCTCAAGGAAGAGATTATAATAGAATTCTCTGTATTCTGAGAAATTTTCAACGTCTACTCCCCAAGGACACTGATGGAGGTAAACATTTTTGAGAGGTTTCCATTTTTATAAGATCAATTAATGGCCTAGGGAATGATTAGGTCATTCAGAGCATATATAACTAAACATTTTTGGTCTTCACTACATGCTAAGAACCAAATTTTCCCTGAGTACTTGGAGCCAGGAAAGAAGCATGAAGTGGCTTGGGCTCCTTGTATTGGTGTCTCAGAGTGCATAGTCATGTAAGTATAGGGACTCTAAGTGGCATCATCTTCCTTTCTGGGATGTTTCTTTTCATCTGATTATTCTTCCACCCATCAAGTTTAGATGGGAAAGGAATATTTCCCTGACAGCTTTAAAGTTTAACTCTTACTTATTGATAAGTACCTTGCTATAGGGACTGTGGGTCCCAAGGGTCATGGCGTAGAGTTGCATGGTTGCACAACTCTTGGGGCCTAGACGTGTAACCTATTGAAAATGGAACTCCTTGCAATTGTTCAGTGCACAGCCTATGCAGATGTAGGTGTGGTCCTGTGGAATAGCACTTTTCTGCAGTTTTTTCTAGATCTCTTCTCTGTTCTCTCTCTATTTCAGTGTGTATTTGTGTGTCTGCATCTCTGTATCTCTCTCATTTATCTCCCCATCTCTTTGGAAGTCTCTGTGCCTGCAGATAACTTTGTTGTTTTTCCTTACTTTTAATTTTTAAATTTTAACTCTTCCTTGCTCTTGAACCTGTTAATGTCCCTAATATTTTCCCTATCTCCTGGATTCTTCTTTCAACCCTCTCTTCTCTTTCAACTTGGAGAAAGATTGGGAGAGCTACTTATACATGGTTTTACATCTGACAAGAAGTGTGACTACAGCCAACTCACAAACTTCCTGTGTTTCAAATTCCTCCCCTGGAAAAAAGAGTATAATAATCCCCCTTCTACCTCCTTCCCTGAGCTTCTATGAGAAGGATACAGCGGGGGTGGCAACAGCAGTGCTAATGGCTGTCATTGTTGAGATTTCCTATTTATCAGGCACCTTATATCCATCACTTCACTATCCCCAAGATATTCTATTTGGAGGGTGGGAATTATTACATTCCACCATTTTACTGAAGGGGAGGCAGACCCCACATGGGCACATGGCTTACCCAACATTACAGAACAGAACCTGTATTCAAACCTATGTCTTTGCCATGGGATATGCATAAAATTCTGATAGCAAGGTGACTCATAAAAATGATTGGAAAATACACAGGGCCATTACAATGACAGTTATGCCTTAACACTGACAGATAATTGTAGCTTCTTTGTTTTCTTTGTCAAATGCTCAGTGAAAGAATACCTCTGACAAAAGTGAAGACCATGCGAAAAACTGTTAAAAAAAAAACACTTGCTGAACAATTTTCTGAAGGAACGTACTTATAGACTGTTCCAGATTTCTTCTTGTGGCTCAAATATAACTACTCACCCCCTGAGGAACACCATGGATGCGGGTATTTTGGGAAGATGGTGCTTCACAGCGCCCCCTGGTGCTTTAGCCTAGCACCAGGGCTCATCTGGAGGTGCCTGGTGGGATGCTGGGGTTGGGGTTCCTGCAGAAGGCAGACACATTGGAAAACAGGGACCCTAACCAGAGGAGAAGGCACTCTCATCTTCAACTCTTGGTCTGTGGTGACTGGGCCCAGCAATTACTAGGTGGCAGGTAAACATCCATTTCTGTGTCAAAGATGTGTCATTAGTTTGAGGGCGATTCTTCCTTCTGAACTAAGTGAGCCACTCAGTTACAGATGAGGAGTGAACCGTCACTGATCAAAGGTACAACCAACTGCAAAGCAATTGTGAATCCCCTGGCAGAGGAATTCACTTTCCACAGATGCAAGAACCATAGCAGTAAAAAGTTACAGAACCTGTATTCTGTATAAAGCCATCAGAATCTAACACAGTGGTTACTGTTTATAGATTAGAAAAAGGGCTTATTTTGTCTTCAAGAATGCCCATGCCAGCCTGAGAGATAGGCAAAGAGTAAATACATGTCGTAAAAGGGTCACGTGTGGTGTTGATTGGATGTGGTCTGAGTTTAGAGGGAGTGGCTGAGGTTGATCAAGAAGGACTCCTGGAGAAGGAGGTGCTAAGGCTGGGTTTGAAGACACTACAGAGCTTCTCAAATGAAGGCCCCAGGACTTCCCTGGGTGTCCAGCGGTCCTGGAGTTCCAGGGGTTGTGAATCTGGGCTTCCAGTGCAGGAGGTACCACTTCAATGCTTGGTAAGACTAAATATCCTGCATACCATGTAGCACAGAAAAAAAAAAAATCAAATGCAGGCACCTCTGTGACAAAAGGCTGTGAGGTGCACGGTGGTGAGAAAGTGATCTCAGGAGATATGAGACACCCAGAGGGAGGCATCAGTGTGGGAAGAGAGGGTGGCCAGTTCTGCACTAACCCACTCCCTCCTTCTCCCTGTAGATGCTCTATGTGGGTAACATCACCACCGGAACACTCCCCCAGGAATTCCAGGTTGTCTTTAACACAGGCTCATCAGACTTGTGAGTGCCCTCTGTCTTTGGCCCCAGTCCAGCCTGTTGTGAGTACAGACACCTGATACCCGGACCATCCTTCACTTGCCCTGCTGCCTTGGTTTCCACCCTTGAGACCTGATGACACTTATCTCTTGTGTCCACAGCTACACACATTATGTTCAGACATCTCATCTTCCACCTTCTGGCCTACCCAAAAGACCTTCAGCATCGGTTATGGTTCTGGAAGGATGAAGGGATTTCTTGCTCATGACACCGTTCGTGTAATGTGTAAACAGAAGCTGAGTCAGGATTCTCTAATGAGTGACCACGGCTTGCAAAACAGATGCAGGACCATCTGGCAAGACCCTTCCTAGCCTAACTCCCATAGATATTGACCATCTTACACACAGAATCCTGTCCTTGGGGAGGCAGTGCCCGTGGTGATACATGAGCAAACAGATTAGCTAACCCAGGGAATAGCTTGAGGTGTGGACTTGCAGCTCCTCTGCCCATGAGCAGTTCAAGGTTCATTTTCCTGGGAGCAAGAAGAGGGGAAAAAACACTCACTTTTATATTCACAGACTGTTCCAGGCACTTTCAGGTAATAACTGGTTTAATCCTGCAACAACCTCACACGGCAGGTGGTCTGATTAGCTCATGAGACATATGAGGAAACTGAGGTGCAGATAGTAAGAGCCTTGCTGAGGTCACGCCTGTGGTAAGCAGTAGAACTAAGCTGGCTTTTCAGGACTGAAGTTGCTATGGGGAGTTTTGGGACAGGATGAAACTTATCTGGGGACCCTGGGGGGCAGTCAAAGGCTTCAGGTATCCAGAGTGGGAAACTGGAAGTCAGAATTGTCAGGGGGCCTGATAAATGAGTTCTCACTCTAGAGGACCCTTGAGAATCTAATAAACCTATGGCCTGCCACCCCAAAGTACTTGAGTAGTTACCCTCTCTCTTTCTCTCTCATACACACTCACAGAAACACATGTATCCCCAAAAGTGAATTCCCCAGGCAGTAATTTCATAGATCCCAGCAAGCATGATTGTGTTTTTGGCTTCTGTCTTCCCGGACAGATGCAGATTCCACAGTACCTTACAGAGAATGCAGTCCATTCCTGCCATTAGGTCATAGTGATGCTGAAGAGAAGGCTATCTTGCTCTCGATCATTTCGTCCACAAGGTGGCACCAATGGGTCCTGGCCTGACTGTTTCGTTGCTGCACCTGGACAGAAGCCACAAGACCAATTTGACTCATTCAGGTGGTGTTTTTCAGAGGGGCAAATGTTTTAAAATTCACAGCCTCTCACAAATGGAACCCAAATTCCCCTCCCAGCTTGATCTAACCGTCTGTGGGCCACTGAAGACAGAGCCCAGCCTCAATTCTTCTCTGAGGATCTAATGGCAATGCATCCCAGCGCAGTCCTAGCCCCACTTCATGTATCTGTAAGTGGGAACACTCTTCTCTCCCACAGACTGGGGACCTTGTAAGCACTGACCAGCCATTTGGTCTAAGCATGGCGGAATCTGGGTTTGACGGTGTACCTTTTGATGGTGTCTTGGGCTTGAACTACCCCAACATATCCTTCTCTGGAGCCATTCCCATCTTTGACAACCTGAAGAATCAAGGTGCCATTTCTGAGCCTGTGTTTGCCTTCTACTCGAGTAAGTAAGTCTGAGATGGACAATCCCTTTCTCCAAATTAGCTGTAAGATGCTTTCAGTTGCACGAAAATTACAGAACACTTGATAAAGAAGTGTCCTGAGAGATAATCTAACCCCGGATGACTATGGCCCCAGGGCCCAACTGGCATCACTGCTGGTTTTTATAAATAATATTTTATTGGAACACCTTCCTGCTCCTGGGCTCAAGAGCAATAACTTGGTCTAGAGGGGTGAGTGAGGAGGAAGGCTAATGGAAGGCAACAGGAAACAAGCTGAAGGAAAGGCATTAGGATTTGCTTATGAATTTGATAAGGAAGGAAGGAGAACGATGGTGGATATCTTTCTTTCCTCATAAGCATTTCACTGGGAGCCCAGGACCAGCTACCCAATTTGTGGAGCCAGTGAAATGAAAGTATGGGATACAAAAGTGTGGGACCCACTGTTCAAAAAGTATGAGGCATTTCAAGACAGGGAGAGCAGAGGTGGGGTCCCTTCTGAGTGTGGGGCCCTGTGGACAGTAGAGGTCACAGGCCAGCAGAGCCAACTCTGGGTGACCTGAACCCACATTCTTAGCACTCCCAGGCTGTGACTTTCCTGAAAAATGACAAGCTGGACAAAGGCAAAGCAAAAACTCTTCAGCACCCTGTCATCTGAGGGTTTCTGAGCACATAAGTAGCAGGAGGAACTGGGCCTCTTCAGAAGACATAGTGGGTGGAGCCCAGACATGTGACTCAGCTTCTAACCTCCTCTGTGCCCCTCATTAGCCTGTTACCGACCTCAGTCTGCATCTCAATCGCTCCTAGCCTCGATTTCTGCATCTGTAAATGGAGACCTTATTAGGGCCTTGATGGGTAGACAAGCACGAGCTTTCCAACCGTGCTATTGTTACTGTCCTCCAATGATCTCCCCCTCTTTTCTCTCTACAGATGCAGGGGAAGGGCAGTGTGGTGATGTTTTGTCGGGTGGACAAAGCCTACTACCAGGGAGCGCTCAACTGGGTACCATTGATCCAAAGGGAGACTGGCCTGTACACATGGACCGGTAAGCCTCTCCCTCTGAAGGTCACCCCAACTGATGCTCCACATCTGTACACGGACACAGGCGGACACACACAAATGGATTCTCAGACACATAGTGACACAGACATATACACCACCCACAAACACAGACAGACACACAGACACATGGAAACACACAAGCAGACACATATAAACAGAGACACATATAAACATGCATAGCTAGTCAGAGACACAAAAGCACAATCAGAGTCACATACAAACACATATACAAACAAATACATAAACACATACATACGCAAACAACCCATGGGTTCCTAATCCCCAGGCCTTCTGAGCAGGGCTCTAACCAGGGTCCTAAAAGGGTCCAGAGAGGTTTGTGCACCTGGGAGAGGGATGCACCCACTGCCCTGTGATGCATGAAGCATGGTTAGAGGACTCTCCAGTGTGGTGAACAGGATCAGATAGGATTACACCAGCCTGAACAGAGTTATAAGATGACCAACTGTCCAGGTCTACCTGGGACCAAGGACATTCTCAGTACAGATAAATGTCAGTTTAAAAACAGGGAAAGTCCTCAGCAAATGGGGAAACTGGTCTCCTTAGGGAGCAGCTACCCAGCAGTGGAGAGAGGCTGGCTGCAGTCTTAAGATGCGAAAGCAACTAATAAAAAAGACACCTCACATACCTGGGCACACAGTGGGGCAGGGGCTATAACAGAGAATCAGGAAGGTGGGATCCAGGAGTGACCTGAGGACAAGAGGCATAATTGATAGGATTCTGTGTGATACCCTCAGAAAAAAGCTCACCTATCCTTTGGAGTTTCTGTGGGCTAGTCATGTATTTCCTGACCAGGGTCTCAGGGTCTGAACTGGTTGTAGCAGCAGTGCTGGCAGACACTCTCTCCCACCACTATTGAAAGGTTGTTGTGGAATCATGACGCTGGGATTGTTGGCCCCGAAGGAGAGGAATTCAATCCGGGGCCAGAGACGAGGCTCGATCACTCAGAGCTTTTGTGTAATAAAGTTTTATTAAAGTTTAAAGAAGATAGAGAAATCTTCTGACATAGGCATCAGAAGGAGGTAGGAAGAGTACCCTCATGCTAGTCTGTAGCTGGATGTTATATAGTCACTAGCAGTCTGTTAATGAAAGAAAGGAATGTCTTAAAACTCAGAATCTCACCAGGCCACTCACCCATAAGATGCATTTGTGATAATCTTGGCACCAAATGGCTCATCTTGGGCCATAAAATGATTAACTTGAATCTTGAAGAAGGGCAGATCACCATACAAATAGTTTCATTTACATAGATTAAAGGAACAATATCTGAGTACAACATACTGGTTTGTCAAGTAGGTTCTGAGCCAAAAGGCAGAACCAACTTGAAGACAGAGTTTGGGGTAAATGCATAGTACATTAGCATATCTTAAGACAAACATTTCCATAAGAAAAAGGCATTGGTTATCTCTAGGTTTGAGAATAGTTAACTTCAGGTGAAACCAGGTGTCATGGCAACACAGAATTTTAAGAGAAACCTCTTTTTAAATTTGTATAGAGAAGGAAAAAAATATCTCTAGTTTGTTTCCTCCTGCCACTTAAGAGAGATAAAAATGTCTGACACTTGGAGGCTATTTCCTCTGTTTGGAGACCCCTGGCTTTCCTGCCTGCTACCCTCTCACTATGAGAATCTGCTGCCCCTGCGAATCTCCATCTTCACTCTGTGATTTGACCCATTATTAGTTCCCCACTAGATACAACTCTCTGGGTGTTTCTCATTCATTATTCTCACAGCGTTCATTCACTCACTGAACAGACAAGAATTTGGGATCCACGGTGTGCCACACTTTAGGGAGGCAATGAGAATAAAACTCGCCCTCACATCTAAGAAGGCAGATGCACAAAATGACACACACACACATACTGAATTGTGACTTTGGTACATACTAGACATGAGAGGCACTCCACTCCAGTACTCTTGCCTGGAAAATCCCATGGATGGAGGAGCCTGGTAGGCTGCAGTCCATGGGGTTGCAAAGAGTTGGACACGACTGAGCGACTTCACTTTCATGCATTGGAGAAAGAAATGGCAACCCACTCCAGTGTTCTTGCCTGAAGAATCCCAGGGATGGGGGAGCCTGGTGGGCTTCCGTCTGTGGGGTCGCACAGAGTCAGACATGACTGAAGTGACTTAGCAGCAGCAGCAGACACGAGATAGGGTCTACAGAAAGTGACCAAGACAGGAGACTGATGAACACCGAGGGAAAGACTTCCCTGAATCAATGACAATTAAGCTGGAATCTGGAAGATGAGAAGAAATTTGCTAGTCAAAGGCGAGGGGACTCTTCTAGGAAGGAAGACCAGCTTGTGTCTTGTGTTAAGATACCAAAGATCCTGGTGTATTCAAGTAGTGCATTCAAAGATGTGAAGGAAGGTGCTCTGTCAAGAGCAAAGCAAAAGAGTCAGTGCAAAAGATGAAGGGCTGTTGAGGAGACAGTCGGGAAGGGGGCAGCTCTGGGGAGACTCAGAGTGACCTCGATGCCCTCTTTCTTCCATTGTCTCTCAGCATCTCCATGAAAAGAAAGCTAATTGCTTGTTCTGGTGGCTGCGAGGCCCTTGCGGATACCGGGTCATCACTGATCCTTGGCCCAAGAAGACTGGTCAATAACATCCAGAAGCGCATCAGTGCCATGCCACGGGGTTCCGAGGTGAAGGGTCATGCCCCAGGGTCACTCCCAGTCTCCACACACAAGAAGGATCTCCAGGGCCAACCTCTCTCCCCCTCTCTCCAACAGCACTACGTTTCATGTTTTGCGGTCAGTATCCTGCCCTCTATTATCTTCACTATCAAATGGCATCAAATACCCAGTGCTAGCTCGAGGCTACATCCTCAAGATGAGGGGAGAACGCTGAGGGGTGGTTCTCAAATAGGAACTTGCAGGAACCCCTGGGCTGCTGCTGGGAGGAGGGCGCCCTCTGCAGGCCATCTCGTACTATTGCAGATGCTGCGGAGCCTTGTTGCTGGTCGAGAGCCTCCCACAAGACGAACCACTTGGGAGTAAAGGGCCGTCTGGGACACTGATATTCCTGAAATAAATGTGGAGACGCCACACCATGCTGGCATGGTGGGAGTCACAAGGAGAGGGGGACACTCAGGTCCTCAGTCCTCAAAGAGCTTCAGTTCAATCTGAAACCTCAGATGCATGAACATGAAAGTCAGCTCTAGCGGTCATTGAAATAAGTCATGTGACAAGGAGAATGGCTGGGGACAGACCCAGTGTGCTGTCCCACCATAGGGATTAACAGTCTCCCTGCCCTTCTCGCAGTTTTCCTTGTTTGGATGATAAATTACATGGTTACCCCAGTTCTCAGAGGCATCTTGCCCTAGCTCTGGCCGGGTGCCCCCTTTGTGAGTCAGGCTACCTGTGGGGAGGCTGGATGCTGATGTGAATAAAGGGTTCACAGTGACTGCTCAGCCCCGGCACAGGGTGGAGGCTTCATGTCAGTTCCCTGTGCGAGTTCAGAGCTGGCTGATGGGCTGAAAGAAGACTTTGAGGAAGGGAGCGAATTTCAGGAATTCTAAAACTGTAAACTCATGGAGCCATATGGAGGGTTGCTTGGGTCTAGGCAAAACTGCTCTGGGTTCCATGCAAATGGCATCCCAACGTGCTCTGCACTGGGGCACTGGGGACTTACTCGTAGTGATGAGAGCTATGAACTGAACAAAGGGGTTGAGGAACCACAGTACGTTACCCAGCCAAGCCTGGAGTGGCCCAAGAGGGTGAAGGAAGCTTCCCAGAGTTCCTAAGTTAAGTCTTCACGTGTTGTGGGCACTGCTCTGTTTAAGATGGATAGCCAACGAGTTACTGTGTAGCACGGGGAACTCCGCTTAATTATATGACAACCTGGATGAGAGGGCTATCTTTGGGACTAGGATACATGGATACATATGGTTGAATCCGTTTACTGTCTACTTGAATCTCAGAATATTGTTAATCAGCTATACTCCAATACAAAATAAGGCTTCTTAATAAAGTATGGATTGTGGGGACGCAGGAGGAGAACCAGCATTCTCTGCAGAGAAAACAAGGAGCAGGAGTCAGAAGAAAAGAAACAGGGAGTGAGGGGAACTATGAGCACACTTGCTCTTTACTAAAAATTATATTAAAGTGTGGCTAATCTTCAGTGTTGCATTAAGTTCTGTCGAACAGCAATGTGACTCAGTTATACACATAAAAATATATATTATTTTCCTTATTCTTTTTCCTGTGGTTTACCACTGAATGTTGACTATAGTTCCTTACACTCTACAGTAGGACTTTGCTGTTTTTCATTCCTCTGTTTCCCCAACTCCCAGTCCTCCACTCACCACACCCTTCCTCATGGCAACCTCATGTCTTGGCCCTCTTTGGTTTTGGATGAACTCTTACATCCCATGCTGCTGAGAAAACCCCTTGATACTTACCAAAAGAGGGAAATAAAACAAAGAATTGGATACTGGGGGGAGTCACCAGTAAGGGCTCATGCTGACTGGTGTGTATTTCTGACTCCCCCAGGATGCTAGAGGCCGCTGCTACACCACCTTTCAAGAGCACAGAATGAGTTCATCTACAGAGACCTGGATCCTGGGTGACGTCTTCCTGAGGGTGTATTTCTCAGTCTTTGATCGAGGAAATGACAGGATTGGCCTGGCACGGGCAGTGTAAATGCTTGGAGTGGTTCGGGAATCAGTTAGGCCACTCCTAACACACACTCACTCACACTAGGGCACTCCTGCCCATGATGCAGGTGTTGGTGGTCTGCACACCCTATTCTCAGTAAAGAATAAAGGGTTTCGCTCTTAATGGTGCTGAAACAAGTGGTTGCCTCTGTTTGTGTCAGGGATGAAGGATCTAGAACCAAGTTTGAATCAAAATTGAGAGGAGCCCTACTCTAACTGGCTTCAAGGAAAACAGAGACACATTGAATAGATTCTGGGAATCCAGGACACAAGAATCAGAGCAAATACAGAGATCTCAATGACTAGACTCAAGAAATCAGAAGAAATCAATTCTTTCTCACCTTCGCTCATTCCCTTCAGTCTACTTTGATGGTCTTAGCCTGGCAGCTTTTTTTCCTTAAGGCTAATACACCTAGTGAGGGAGTTCAAGCTACCTGCCCTAGGGTTTTAAATCCTGAAGGCATCACCTAGTAAGGAAAGAAGATTGCAGACATCAGATTTCAAGGGTGTTCTCTGAATGACCCACCTCAGATCACATGTACAGCCCTAGATCAACCATCCTGTTAGGGACATGGGGTCTTATGACTGGCTTTACATGGTCTTGTGGCCCTGACACAGCAGCACAGATGATTGTCAATTTCCTCCAGAACTATATGACTGAAGCTGGGGAGAGGCAGCCCCAAGGATAGCGACTGGCAGATGCTCTAGGCCATGGAAGAGTTTGTGATAACCCACCAACTCCACCACCTCCTCATTCAGAGGAATTATAAGGGGTAATGAAATAGACTCTCTTCGTCCTCAGATGACCTCATCACTGGGCTTCTCCTCCAGGGGACTTTGGGTGAGGCACTTCATGCAGAGCTGGCTCCCTCTTGTTCCCACACCCCAGGCACCAGCTCTCTGCCACATTGGCCTGCTCTGTCGTTTATAGTCCCACTTGGTAAGTGGTGGCCACAGTTGATCCCTGAGCCATCCCTGTACTCCAGGGCCCAGAATGCCCCTTCCTTGCCTCCAGTGCTGCTGCGGAATATGCAACGCGTGTATCGGGAAACCAGGTTACACAGAGCCTTCAGCCTTTCTGAGCTTCCTCCAGGGGTGGACATACAAACTATTTTCTTAGAGCTGCCAAAGTTAGGCACTTTTTTAGTGGAAGCATCCGTTCTTTCCACCTGGAGGAAAGAATCAGTAGATGCCTCAGGTGAGTCAGCAGGGATCACAGGTTGATTTCCTTTCAGATTGACTGGTTTGATCTCCTTGTTGTATAAGGGACTCTCAAGAATCTTCTCAAGCACCACAGTTCAAAAGCTCAATTCTTTGCTATTCACCCTTTCTTATGGTCCAAATCACACATCTGTACATGATTACTGGAAAAATCATAGCTTTGACGCTACAGACCTCTGTAGAAAAGTGAGTCTCCGAATTTAATACACTGTGCAGGTTTTTCATAGCCTTTCTTACTTCCGAGGAGCGAGTGTCTTTTTATTTTGTGGCTGCAGTCAAGGTCCATAGTGGTTTTGGAGCCCAAGAAAATAAAATCTGCCACTGTTTCCACTTTTCCCTCATCTGTATGCCATGATGTGGTGGGATCAGATGTCATGAATGTTGAGTATGTTTTTCTGAATAGTTTTTTGAATGTTGAGTTTTAAGCCAGTTTTTTCATCTCCTCTCCTCACCAAGAGGCTCTTTAGTTATTCTTTGCTTTCTGCTATTAGGGCAATGTCATCTTCATATCTGTGGATGTTATATTTCTCCCAGCAATCTTTATTCCAGCTTGGGATTTATGCAGTCCAGCATATTGAATGATGTATCCTGTATAGAAATTAAATAACCAGAGTAAGAATGTACACGTTGTCACGCTTCTTTCCCAGTTTTAAGTCTTTCAGTTGTTCTGTGTCTGATTCTAATTGCCACTTTTTGACCTACATACAGACTTTTCAGGAGACAGGTAAGGTGATCTTGTACTCCCATTTCCTTAAGAATTTTCCACAGATTGTTGTGGTCCACACAGTGAAAGGCTTAGGCATAGTCAGTGAAGCAGGTAGAAACGTTTCGTGGGATTCCCTTGCTTTCTCTATGATCCAATGGATGTTGGCAATTTGATCTCTGGTTCATCAAACCAGCTTGTACATCTGGAAGTTTTCAGTTCATGTAGTGTTGAAGCTTAGCTTGAAGGATTTTGAGCATTACCTTGCAAGCAAGTGAGATGAGCTCTATTGAGTGATAGGTTGAACATTCTTTGGAATTGCCTTTCTTTGGGATTGGAATGAAAACTGACCTTTTCCAGCACTGTGGCCACTACTGAGTTTTCCAAATTTGATGACATATTGAATGCAGCACTTTTACAGCCTCATTCTTTAGGATTTTTAAATAGCTCAGCTGGAATTCCATCACCTCTCCTATCATTGTTTCTAGTGATGCTTCCTAAGGTCCACTTGACTTCATACTCCAATATATCTGGCTTTATGTGAGTGACCCAAGCATCATCCCTATCCCGGTTTTTATGACCATGTTTGCACAGTTCATCTCTGCATTCTTGCCACCTCTTCTTAATCTCATTTGCTTCTGCTAGGTCTTTGACTTTTCTGTCCTTTATTGTGCCCATCCTTGCATGAAGTGTCTCTCTGGTAGCTCCAGTTTTCCTGAAGCGATCTATACTCTTTACAATTCTATTGTTTTCTTCTAATTCTTGCAGTGTTCACTTATGAAGACTTTCTTATATCTTCTTGCTATTCTCTGGAAATCCACATTCCATTGGGTATATCTTTCCCTTTCTCCTTTGCCTTTCACTTCTTTTATTTTCTCAGCTGTTTTTAAGGCCTCCTCAGGCAACGCCTTTTCCTTCTCACATTTGTTTTTCTTGGGAATGGTTTGGTGACCACCTCTCGTACAATGTTACAAACCTCCATCCATAGCTTTTTAGGCTTCTAGACCTAATCCCTTGAATCTATTTTTCATCTCCACTAGAAAATCATAATGGATTTGATTTAGGTCACAGCTGAATGTTCTACTGGTTTTCCTTACTTCAGTCTAAGCCTGAATATCGCTTGCTTCTGCCTAAGCATTGTTGCCAGATCACCACCCACCACTCCCAGTGGGTGTGGAGCAAAAACACACAATTTGAGGCCTGTTACCCTGGGCTTGTGGCTTTTCACATGCTTAGCTGTGTTACCTTGATCAAGTACCTTAACCTCAGTATTCTCATCTGGTCAATGGGCACCATGATGATTATTCCACCTCTAGATGCATGTGTGTCGCTAAGAACAGGTGGCCCTGAGTCAGCTTACGGGGCTCATGAGTCTGGAACAAATATGAATTACTCTGCCACCTGGGGAGAAGGAAATCTTTTGTTTAGAGGTTATGGCTGCCATCCCCAAGGCTAACTATTGATTCAAGCCAAATGACATCTATTTCGGAACCCTGACCCAGAACTCTGACTGAGGCGATGCTTCGGTTTTTTGGGCCCCAACAAGAGCTAATGATTACAGGCTCAGATTGCTCCCTCCCCAGCCTTACCAGTCAGCTTTTCCTTGTCAATTACTTCTAGCCTGAAATCACACTGCAAGGAGAGTTGTGAGGCTTTTCATCTCTTTTCGGTTTCCCACATCTCCAGTGTAGCAAGAAGTAGCTGTTATGGCTACTTGTCATAGCAACAGCTATGGCAACCTGTACAGTCCAGTCTCAGCCTGTTAAATGAAACTGTCCCCATTT
>SJYF01000628.1:109732-121126 GCA_006410515.1 Procapra przewalskii | reverse complement strand
ATACATGGTAACACATTCAAAATCTTGTGCTCCTCGCCTTGGATTCAAGGACCTGCACCAGAGGATGGGAAGCCTCCCCTTCCAACTAAGTCTTTCTCTACTCCAACCAGGGCCAGAGCCTTCACTGGACCCTGTGTCCTCATTGGTATCATTCAGTTGCTAAGTCATGTCTGACTCTTTGTGATTACATGTTCAGCAACAAAACAGACTTCCCTGTCTTTTACTATTTCGTGTAGTTTCTTCAAATTCATGTCCTTTTGTAGGTGATGCCACCTCACAATCTCATCCTTTTATTCCCTCGCCTTCTGCCCCAAATCTTTACTAGCGGCAAGGTCTCTTCCAAAGTGCTGGGTCTTGACATCATTGGCCTAAGTGTTGGACCTTCATCTTCACCATCAGGCCTTCCATTGACTATTGCTCTACCACTTAAAAACAAAACTCATGTTTTGAATCACCTAATATTGACCACTGACAAAGTTTAATAGAAGTGGGATCTAGTCATATGGGAAATCCCAGCACTGCCATCCTGCCTTTTTTTTTTTTTAACCATTCTCTCCATCTGGTATAGAATTGCTTCCCTCGGGCTTCTCCAGCTTGAAATTGCCTGCTGACCCAAAATTGTCAGCTATCCAGGAATTGTTCCTTCCTCTTTCCTTAAAGAATTCTGCCTGCTCCCTTATTGTCCTGTGTATATCAGTTCAGTTCAATCTCTCAGTCATGTCCAAGTCTTTGTTATATCATGGGGTGCAGCATGCCAGGTTTCCTTGTCCATAACCAACTCCCAGAGCTTGCTCAAACTCATGTTCATCAAGTTGATGATGCCACCCAATAATTTCGTCTTCTGTCTTCAGCTTTGTCTCCTGCCTTTAATCTTCCTAAGCATCAGGGTTTTTTTTTTATAATGAGTCAGTTCTACCCATCAATTGGCCAAAGTAAAGGAGGTTCAGCTTTAGCATCAGTCCTTCCAATGAATATTCAAGACTGGTTTCCTTTAGGATGGACTGTTTGGATCTCCCTGCAGTCCAAGGGTCTCTCAAGAGTCTTGTCCAACACACAATTCAAAAGCATCAGTTCTTTGGTGCTCAAGTTTCTTTATGGTCCAACTCTCACGTCTGTTCACAACTTCTGGAAAAACCATAGCTCTGACTATACAGACCTTTGCTGGTAAAGTAATAATGTCTCTGCTTTTTAGTATGCTGTCAAGGTTTTTCATAGATTTTCTTCCAAGGACCAAGGGTCTTTTATTTCACAGCTGCAGTCACTATCTTCAGTGATTTTGGAGCCCAGGGAAATAAAGTCTGCAACAGCTTTCATTGTTTCTCCATGTATTTACCATGAAATAAAGGAACTGAATGCAGTAATCTTCGTTTTTGACCTGTACGTACCTCATCAAGACCATCCCCAAGAAAATGAAATGCCAAAAGGCAAAATGGTTGTCTGAGGATGCCTTAGAAATAACTTAGAAAAGAAGAGACACAGAGGCAAAAGAGAAATGAAACACGTACCAATCTGAAAGCAGAGTTCCAAAGATAGCAAGAAGAGATTTTAAAAAAGCCTTCCTAAGTGATCAGTGCAAAGATATAGAGGAAAAAATAGAATGGGAAAGACCAGAGATCTGCTCAAGAAAATCAGAGGTAGGGAAGGATCATTTCATGCAATCATTTCATGCAATGTTGGGTCAAATAAAAGACAGAAATGGCATGGACCTAAGAGAAGCAGAATATATTAAGAAGAGGTTGAAAGAATATATGGAAGAACTATACAAAAAGGATATTGATGACCCAGATAACCACGATGGTGTGATCACTCACCTAGAGCTAGACATCCTGAAATGTGAAGTCAAGAGGGTCTTAAGAAGCATCATTACGAGTAAAGCTAGTGGAGGTGATGGAATTGCAGTTGAACTATTTCAAATCCTAAAAGATGATGCTGTTAAGGTGCTGCACTTAATACTCTAGCAAATTTGGAAAACTCAACAGTGGCCACAGGACTGGAAAGTTCGTTTTCATTGCAATTCCAAAGAAAGGTGATTTCAAAGAATGTTCAACTACCACACAGTTGCACTCAAAGTAATATCTCCAATCAAGCCTTCAAAAGTACAGGAACTATGAATTTACATATGTTCAAGCTGGATTTAGGAAAGGCAGAGGAACCAGAGATCAAATTGACATCGTCCGTTGGATCATAGATAAAGCAAGAGAATTCCAGAAATATACACACTTCTGCTTTATTGACCATGCAAAAGCCTTTGTCAGTATGGATCACAACAAACTGTGGAAAACGTATGGAGATTGGAATACCAGACAATCTTACCTGCCTTCTAAGAAATCTGTATGCAGGTCAAGAAGCAACAGTTAGAACTGAACATGGAGCAGCAGACTGGTTCCAAATCAGGAAAGGAGTACGTAAAGGCTGTATATTGTCACCCTGCTTATTTAAATTATATGCAGAGTACATCATGCAAAATGCACAAGTGGATGAAGCACAAACTAGAATCATGTTTTCTGGTAGAAATATCAATAACCTCAGATATGCAGAAGTCACCACTCTTATGGCAGAACGTGAAGAGGAACTAAAGAGCATCTTGATGAAAGTGAAAGAGGAGAGTGAAACATCTGGCTTAAACTCCACATTCAGAAAATAAAGATCATGGCATTTGGTCCCATCACTTCATGGAAAATAGATGGGGAAACAATGGAAACAGTGAGAGACTTTATTTTGGTGGCTCCAAAATCACTGCAGATGATGACTGCAGCCATGAAATTAAAAGATGATTGCTTGTTTGAAGAAAAGCTATGACAAGCCTAGCAGCATTTTTAAAAGCAGAGACATTACTTTGCTGAAAATGTTCAGTGTAATCAAAGCTATGATTTTTCTACTTGTCATGTATGGATGCGACAGTTGGAGCATAAAGAATGGTGAGTAATGAAGAATTGAAGGTTTTGAACTGTGGTGTTGGATAATATTCTTGAAAGTCCCTTGGACTACAAGGAGATCCAACAAGCCCATGCTAAAGGAAATCAATCCTGAATATTCATTGAAAGGACCAATGCTGAAGCTGAAACTCCAATACCTTGGCCAACTGATGTGAAGAAATTACTCATTACAAAAACCCTGTTACTGGGAAAGATTGAAGGCAAGAGGAGAAGAGGATGACAGAGGATGAGGTAGTTGGATGGCATCACTGACTTGATGACATGAGTTTGAGCAATTTCCAGGAGTTGGTGAAGGTCAGAGAAGCCTGGCGTGCTGCAGTCCATGGGGTTGCAAAGAATCGGACATGACTGAGTGGCTGAACTGAACTGAACATACCCCATAGCAAATGTTATTTGTAATTGTCATGTTTCTCCAGCAATACAGTGCTCCTCAAAGCCCCAACACACATCCCTAGTTAGTCTGCACCCATGCACAGAAGTCACTGCCTAGCATTCACCAGGCATTCAGTGAGTTCTGATTGCAGGGGCACCTCCATTTTGGTAGACATAGAGGAGCAAAGGGCACATTTATCCTCCTGTCTCAGACAACTTGAAAGTAGATGAGATAAATGAAAGATCAGTTTTTTACATCAAATGTCAGGCAGCAGAGCATGGATTCCTGAGGCAGGGAGCAAGCAAGGTGAGTTCTACAATCACCCCAACTCTAGAAATAGTTTCCAACACATACATGGATGGGGTATCTATGCAGAGACAAATGGTCTTTTCAAGAAGAGAGATTCGAGACTTTAGATAGTTAAAGTTCACAGCAGAGAGCTATACACAGAGAACTCTGAGAGTGTACAGCTGATACCCTTCCAGTTTTCAGCAGAGTTGATAGTACTTGTCACGATTATAGGGAACAATCCTTGAGTCTCAAATTGCCCCAAGTCTATTGGTGTCCCCACCCACCAGCATGGAAATTACTTATAGTTCCCATGACATCAGTATGGCCCTGAAGGCAATATTGCCTTACTAGTGGGGATTAGTAAACCTGGTCTAAAGGCTGGTTTTATATCACCTAAAAAGCCTGAACAGAAATCCTTCAAAAAATACAATTGTTTCCAAGAAATTAACAGTACTTGCAAACAGTGCCAGGAATAATTTATAAAAATTAAGAATATCCAGCATCCAAAGGGTAAAAATTGCCATATCCATACATCTGTGTCTCCCTTGCTGTCTCGCATACAGGGTTATCATTACTATCTTTCTAGTCCAATATCCAATTTAAAATTTCCATATGAATTGTGAAAATATTTGTCTTAGATCAATCAAAATATTGTAAAGTAATTATACTCTAATTAATATAAATACATAAATTTAAAAAGAAAAAAATTTCCAATGTGTAAAGAAGCAAGAAAATATCCATAATGAAGGAAAAATCAATTAGTAAAAACACATTTAAAATATACATTACATAATTAGCAGGGAAGGACATTAAAATGCTTCCTAGAATAATAATCTTTATAGTCATCAAACTGAAGAATATTGAGTGTGTTAAATAGAGACATGGAAAATAGGAATGAAAGACTGGGAAAAAATTAATTGTGCATCACAAAGATCTGTTTTTTTTTAAAAATATAAATTTACCTATTTTAATTGGAGGTTAATTACTTCATAATATTGTATTCATTTTGCCATACATCAACATGAATCTGCCATAGGTATACATGTGTTCCCCATCCTGAACCCTCCCTCCTCATACCATCCCTCTGGGTCATGCTAGTGCACAACCCCAAGCATCCTGTATCATGCATGGAACCTGGGCTGCCCATTCATTTCACACGTGACGATATACATGTTTCAATGCCATCCTCCCAGATCATCCCACCCTCACCCTCTCCCACAGAGTCCAGAAGACTGTTCTATACATCTGTGTCTCTTTTGGTGTCTCGCATACAAGGGTAATTGTTACCATCTTTCTAAATTCCATATATATGCATTAGTATACTGTATTGGTGCTTTTCTTTCTGGCTTACTTCACTCTGTATAATAGGCTCCACTTTCATCCACCTGATTAGAACTGATTCAAGTGTATTCATTTTAATGGCTGAGTAATACTCCATTGTGTATATGTACTGCTGCTTTCTTATCCATTCATCTGCTGATGGATGACTAGGTTGCTTCCATGTCTTTGCCAGTTGCTTCATTTGCTATTATTTTCTCCCATTCTGAAGGCTGTCTTTTCATCTTGCTTATAGTTTCCTTTGTTATGCAGAAGATTTTAATTTTAATTAGGTCCCATTGTTTCCTTTTTGCTTTTATTTCCAATATTCTGGGAGGTGGGTCATAGAGGATCCTGCTGTGATTTATGTTGTAGAGTGTTTTGCCTATGTTCTCCGCTAAGAGTTTTATAGTTTCTGGTTGTACGTTTAGATCTTTAATCCATTTTTAGTTTATTTTTGTGTATGGTGTTAGAAAGTGTTCTAGTTTCATTCTTTTCCAAGTGGTTGACCAGTTTTCCCAGCACCACTTGCTAAAGCGGTTGTCTTTTCTCCATTGTATGTTCTTGCCTCCTTTGTCGAAGATAAGGTGTCCATAAGTGTGTGGATTTATCTCTGGGCTTTCTATTTTGTTCCATTGATCTATATTTCTGTCTTTGTGGCAGTACCATGTCTTGATGACTGTGGCTTTGTAGTAGAGCCTGAAGTCAGGCAGGTTGATTCCTCCAGTTCCATTCTTCTTTCTCAAGATTACTTTGGCTATTCGAGGTTTTTTGTATTTCCATACAAATTGTGAAATTATTTGTTCTAGTTCTGTGAAAAATACCGCTGGTAGCTTGATAGGGATTGCATTGAATCTAAGGATTGTTTTGGGTAGTATACTCATTTTCTCTATGTTGATTCTTCCGATCCACAAACACGGTATATTTCTCCATCTATTAGTGTCCTCTTTGATTTCTTTCACCAGTGTTTTATAGTTTTCTATATATATAGGTCTTTTGTTTCTTTAGGTAGGTATATTCCTAAGTATTTTATTCTTTTGGTTGCAATGGTGAGTGGAATTGTTTCCTTAATTTCTCTTTCTATTTTCTCATTGTTAGTGTATAGGAATGCAAGGGATTTATGTGGGTTGATTTTATATCAGCTTTACTATATTCATTGATTAACTCCAGTGATTTTCTGGTGGAGTCTTTAGGGTTTTCTATGTAGAGTATCATGTCATCTGCAAATGGTGAGAATTTTACTTCTTCTTTTCCAATTTGGATTCCTTTTATTTCTTTTTCTGTTCTGATTGCTCTGGCCAATACTTCCAAAACTATGTTGAATAATAGTGATGAGAGTGCTTATCTTGTTCCTGATTTTAGAGCAAATGCTTTCAATTTTTCACCATTGAGGATAATGTTTGCTATGGGTTTGTCATATATAGCTTTGGTTATGTTGAGGTATGTTCCTTCTATTCCTGCATTCTGGAGGGTTTTATCGTAAATGGAGATTGAATTTTGTCAAAGGTTTCTCTGCATCTATTGAGATAATCATATGGCGTTTATTTTTCAATTTGTTAATGTGGTGTATTACATTGATTGATTTGTGGATATTGAAGAATCCTTGCATCCTTGGGATAAAGCCCACTTGGTCATGGTGTATGATGTTTTAATGTGTTGTTGGATTCTGGTTGCGAGAATTTTGTTAAGGGTTTTTACATCTATGTTCATGAGTGATATTGACCTGTAGTTTTCTTTTTTTGACATCTTTATCAGGTCTTGGTATTACGGTGATGGTGGCCTCATAGAATGAGTTTGGCAGTTTGTCTTTGTCTCTGCAATTTTCTGAAGAGTTTAAGTAGGATAGGTGTTAGCTCCTCTCTAAATTTTTGGTAGAATTCAGCTGTGAAGCCATCTGGTCCTGGTCTTTTGTTTGCTGGAAGATTTATGATTACAGTTTCAATTTCCATGGTTTTGATGTGTCTGTTAAGATTTTCTATTTCCTCCTGGTTCAGTTTTGGAAAGTTGTACTTTTCTAAGAATTTGTCCATTTCTTCCAAGTTGTCCATTTTATTGGCATATAATTGCTGATAGTAGTCTCTTATGATCCCTTGTATTTCTGTATTGTGTGTTGTGATCTCTCCATTTTCATTTCTAATTTGGTTGATTTGATTCTTCTCCCTTTGTTTCTCGATGATTCTGGCCAATGGTTTATCAATTTTATTTATCCTTTCAAAGAACCACCTTTTCTGTTTGTTGATTTTTGCTATGGTCTCTTATGTTCCTTTTGCATTTATTTGTGCCAGAATTTTGAAGATTTCTTTACTTCTAATAACCCTGGGGCTCTTCCTTTCTTCTCTTTCTAGTTGCTTTAGATGTAGATTTAGGTTACTTATTTGACTTTTTTCTTGTTTCTTGAAGTATGCCTGTATTGCTATGAACTTTCCCCTTACCACTGCTTTTACAGAGTCCCACAGGTTTTGGCTTGTTTTCTTTTCATTTTCATTCGTTTCTATGCATATTTTGACTTCTGTGATTTGTTGGTTATTCATCAGCTGTTGTTCAGCCTCCTTATGTTGGAATTTTTAATAGATTTTCTCCTGTAATTGAGATCTAATCTTACTGCACTGTGGTCAGAAAAAATTCTTGGAATGATTTCATTTTTTTTTTTGAGTTTGCCAAGGCTAGATTTATTTTTTCCCCCCTCAACATGTAAACAGATTTATTTCTTATTATAAAAGTAATACATACTCAATGCTTAAAAAAACACACACACACACAAAAGTGTAAAGTAAATCATACACAATCTTCCCATTCAGAGGTCATCAGAACATTTTGTTTTTTCTCCTTCTAGACTTCTTGAGGTATACATCTATTATCAATTACTTCTTTTTCAAATGCGGGATATATTTTCAAACCACGCATGCTGTTTGACACTTTTCTCCCACACTTCCCCGTATCATACTCATCATTTAACTATCATGGAATCCGAAAGTCAAAGTCACAGAGCAGTATTCTATATGTACAGTCCCTGACATTGTAAGCCCATGAAATAAGGAAAAAGACCCCTACAGTCTGTGACTGCTATCGGATTCTCCTCTGAGACCAGCCTGGGAACAGCAGGAGGCTTCTCAGTAGCTGGGGCTGCCTCCAGGGGAGGGCAGAGTTGATGCTCCTGCAGCCCTCCAGGTTGTGGACCCCATGTCTGTAGCATCACGTGCACGCTGAGGCCCCCGCCTTGAACACCTAATTCTGAAAGCCCTACTGCCCACCTCAGAGCCTCTCAAGTGAACTTCAGTGGGAGTCTGCAGAAGAGCCCCTCAGCTCACAGGATCCTGGAGGACACACTCTCTGGCCCCTGTACCCGGACTCAGAATTACTTGACCATTAAGCTGTTTTGTTTACCATGTCACTTTCCCAAAGCACAGATTCATCACCCAGTTTAAACAGAAATACGTATATGCATGACCTCTTACAACTTTGAAGGGATATAAAAGTAACTTCCCTGAGGACAAGAATAAAAAGTTGTTCCAAGACAAATTTTATCTACTTTACGATTTTGCTTTAAGGAATGTGGGGTCAAAGAGTGAGTACTACACCACCAGTTTTAATGTGGGAACCAAGAGGGCAGATGTAACATGCTGATTAATGGTCCCAGCTACAGGAAAAAAGAAAAGAAGAAGGTGGCTGAAATTTTTTTTTTTTAATTTAAAGATGGTTGATATGAGGAAACAGTAATTTTCTCCCATATCTTGGCATGTAAAGGATAAACTAAGGGAACTCCAGTTTTCTTTAGCTAAACTGTAATATGACTACAAAAAGCTGCTGAAGTGTGCAGAAGATACCTTAAAACAGCCAAGGGCCCAGACTCATGTCTTACAAACTGACGAAGTACCTGTACTACAGGTCTTCGAAACATGGCTTCTACTCTCTCTTCTTCCAATCTAATCTTTAGTCTTTTCCTGAGGCTCTGGCCTGCATGGCCTCCAAGGCTAGATTTATGGCCCTGGCTTTGATCTATCTTGAAGAAGTTTCCGAGTGCACTTGAGAAAAAGGTGAAATTTGTTGTTTTAGGGTGAAATGTCCTATAGATATCAAGTAGGTCTGACAGGTCTATTGTATCATTTAAGTTTGTGTTTCCTTGTTAATTTTCTGTTTAGTTGATCTATCCCTAGGTGTCAGTGGCGTATTAAAGTCTCCCACTATTATTGCATTATCGTTAATTTTCCATTTCGTACTTGTTAGCATTTGTCTTACATATTGTGGTGCTCCTATGTTGGGTGCATTTATATTTATAATATTTATCTTCTTCTTAGATTGATAGTTTGATTATTATGTAGTGTCCTTATTTGTCTCTTTTCACAGCCTTTGTTTTAAAGTCTATTTTATCTGATATGAAGTTTGCTACTTCTGCTTTCCTTTGGTCTCTATTTGTGTCGA
Source organism: Procapra przewalskii (assembly GCA_006410515.1). Taxonomy (NCBI): domain Eukaryota; kingdom Metazoa; phylum Chordata; class Mammalia; order Artiodactyla; family Bovidae; genus Procapra; species Procapra przewalskii. The sequence continues at coordinate 111,790 of SJYF01000628.1, read as the reverse complement.
ATATCTTTTTTCAGCCCTTCACTTTCAGTCTGAATGTGTCCCTTGTTTTGAGGTGGGTCTTTTGTAGACAACATATATAGGGGTCTTGTTTTTGTATCCATTCAGCCAGTCTTTGTCTTTTGTTTGAGGCATTCAATCCATTTACATTTAAGGTAATTATTGATAAGTATGATCCCATTGCCATTTACTTTATTGTTTTGCATTTGAGTTTATACACCCTTTCTGTGTTTCCAGTCTAGAGAAGATCCTTTACCATTTGTTAGAGAGCTGGATTGGTGCTGCTGAATTCTCTCAGCTTTTGCTTGTCTGTAAAGCTTTTGATTTCTCCTTCATATTTGAATGAGATCCTTGCTGGGTGCAGTAATCTGAGCTGTAGGTTTTTTTTCTTTCATCACTTTAAGTATGACCTGCCATTCCCTCCTGGCCTGAAGAGTTTCTATTGAAAGATCAGCTGTTATCCTTATGTGAATCCCCTTGTGTGCTATTTGTTGTTTTGCCCTTGCTGGTTTAAATATTTGTTCTTTGTATTTGATCTTTGTTAATTTGATTAATATGTGTCTTGAGGTGTTTCACCTTGGGTTTATCCTTTTTGAGGCTCTCTGGGTTTCTTGGACTTGACTGATTATTTCTTTCCCCAATTTAGGGAAGTTTTCAACTATTATCTCTATTGTATTATAGGTAGATTCCCTATCTCTTCCTCTTTTATTTGGTTTGGTGGACATTTATCCTGTTCCTTTACCTGCTGGCTATTTCTCTGCCTCTTCATCTTGTTTATATTGCTGTGTTTGGGGTCGCCTTTCTGTATTCTGGCAGTTTGTGGAGTTCTCTTTATTGTGGAGTTTCCTCTCTGTGGGTGGGGTTGGATGGTTCGCTTGTCAAGGTTTCCTGGTTAGGGAAGCTTGTATTGGTGTTCTGGTAGGTGGAGCTGAATTTCTTCTCTCTGAAGTGCAATGAAGTGTCCAGTAATGAGTTATGAGATGTCAGTGGGTTTGGCGCGACTTTGGGCAGCCTTTATTTTGAAACTCAGGGCTTTGTTCCAGTGTTGCTGGAGAAATTTGTGTGGTATGTCTTGCTCTGGAACTTGTTGGCCCTTGGGTGGTTCTTGGTTTCAGTGTAGGTATGGAGGCTTTTGATGAGCTCCTGTTGATTAATGTTCCCTGGAGTCAGGAGTTCTCTGGTGTTCTCAGGATTTGGACTTAAGCCTCCTGCTTCTGGTTTTCAGTATTATTCTTACAGTAGCCTCAAGACTTCTCCATCTATACAGCACCAATGATAAAACATCTAGGTTAAAAATGAAAAGTCCTCCACAGTTAGGGACACCCAGAGAGGTTCACAGAGTTACATGGAGAAGAGAAGAGGGAGGAGGGAGATAGAGGTGACCAGGAGTAGAAGAGGGGTAATCAAAACAGGCAAGAGCCAACTAGCCAGCAGTCACTTCCTATGTGCTCTGCACAGTCTGGGTCCCTCAGAGTTGTTCACAGAGTTACACAGAGAAGAGAAGAGGGAAGATGAGATAGAGGTGACCAGGAGGAGAAGAGGGAATCAAAAGGGGAGAGAGCAAGCTAGCCAGTAATCACTTCCCTATATGCTCTTCACAGTCTGGATCCCTCAGAGATGTTCACAGAGTTATACAGAGAAGAGAAGAGGGAGGAAGGAGACAGAGGTGGTCAGGGGGATAAAGGGGTGAATCAAAAGGATCCAGCCAGTAATCAGTTCCCTAAGTGTTCTCCACAGTCTGGGACACACAAAGAGATTCACAGAGTTGGGTAGATAAAAGAAGGGGGAGGAAGGAGATAGAGGCGACCTGGTGGAGAAAAAGAAGATCCAAAAGGAGAGAGAGCAATCAGGCCAGTGATCTCACTCCAAGTAAAAATGGTTACTGAAGATTGGGTTCTTAAAGGTACAAAATTGCTAACAAATACCAGAAAGCAAAGATTAAAAATCTAGAGTAGAGATTGGATTCTCAAAAATACAATATTAAAGGAAAAAAACAAAGTCACAAAAATTATAATATATATACATATATATATGAATTTTGCTTTAAGAAATAGGGTATTT
>SJYF01000628.1:89375-105736 GCA_006410515.1 Procapra przewalskii | reverse complement strand
CAGATGGTGACTGCAGCCATGAAATTAAAAGACGCTTACTCCTTGGAAGAAAAGTTATGACCTACCTAGATAGCATATTCAAAAGCAGAGACATTACTTTGCTGACTAAGGTCCATCTAGTCAAGGCAATGGTTTTTCCAGTAGTCATGTATGGATGGGATAGTTGGACTGTGAAGAAGGCTGAGTGCCAAAGAATTGATGGTTTTGAACTGTGGTGTTGGAGAAGACTCTTGAGAGTCCCTTGGACTGCAAGGAGATCCNCAGTCCATTCTGAAGGAGATCAACCCTGGGATTTCTTTGGAAGAAATGATGCTAAAGCTGAAACTCCAGTACTTTGGCCACCTCATGCGAAGAGCTGACTCACTGGAAAAGACTCTGATGCTGGGAGGGATTAGGGGCAGGAGGAGAAGGGGACGACTGAAGATGAGATGTCTAAATGGCATCACCTACTCGATTGACGTGAGTCTGAGTGAGCCCCAGGAGTTGGTGATGGACAAGGAGAACTTACGTGCTGCGATTCATGGGGTCGCAAAGAGTCGGACACGACTGAGTGACTGAACTGAATTGAACTGAACTGAGAGTTAACCCCTGGAGAAGGAAATGGCAACCCACTCCAGTGTTCTTGCCTGGAGAATCTCAGGGATGGGGGACCCGGTGGGTTGCTGTCTATGGGGTCACACAGAATCAGACACCACTGAAGTGACTTAGCAGCAGCAGCAGCAGCAGCAGCAGCAGCAGAGTTAACCCCTCAGATATGAACCCAGGGTGAAGATATAACCCAGGGCCCAAACAACAGAAGATCCCCATACACTCTACTGTTCAGCCAAAACAGAGCCTGCCAGGCCCCAGGGCCCCATGTGCCTGCACACAGAATAGCACCAAAAGTTTATATGGAGCAGTAAATAAGAAAAATTCAATTATACAAAGTACATCCTCTGTTTATAAAGAAATGGCATTAGAAATCAATGTACTGGACAGAAGAAGAATAAGGTGCGAGCATAGTGCAGACCTTTCCTCTTTCACAACTCTAATTCTCAGGAGGGAGCAGATAAATTGACAGGACTTACATCTCTTCAGTACTAGACATACTTGACATACATAGACAGTACTAGACATTCATTTTGATTTTCACGGTTCAGTCTCCTCTCTCTTCTCCTCTCTTGCTCATCCTGGGCAATAGGGACTGCTCCTCTAAACCACAGCTCAATCACTACACACAAATCCGAATGATATTTGCTGAGTCTTTCACATAAACCAGTGAAAACTTGTTTCTTCCTATTTCACACTAGGCTCTTTCAACCAACCAACGCTCTTGCCTACCTCCTGGGATTCTGGTCCTCTGTCACTTGCAGCCATGTTCCCATACACCAGGCCTCAATTACACCCAGTGAAACTCCTATTCAGAGTGGCCATAATACATGCAAAAAGGGAAAGAACAGGCAGCTCCTTATTCTCTTCTCTTTTTCCTTCACTACATACATTCACTGAAAACCTGCATATCAAGTTTGTTACATACAAACGTTCAAGTTGAACAGTTCTATGAAGACCTTAAAGACCTTCTAGAGGTAACACCCCCCCCCCCAAAATGTCATTTTTATTATAGGGGACTGGAATACAAAAGTAGGAGTCGAGAAACACCAGGAGTGGCATGCAAATCTGGAATGGAATACAGAATGAAGCAAGGCAAAGGCTAGTAGTGTTCTGCAAGAGAAAGCACTGGTCATAGCAAACACCCTCTTCCAACAACAGAATAGAAGACTCTACATATGGACATCACCAGATGGTGAACACCAAAATCACATTGATTATATTATTTGCAGCCAAAGATGGAGAAGCACTATACAATCAGGAAAAACAAGACAGGGAGCTGACAGTAGCTCAGATCATGAACACCTTATTGCCAAATTCAGACTGAAGTTGAAGAAAGTGGAGAGAAGCGCTAAACCATTCAGGTATGGCCTAAATCAAATCCCTTATGACTATACAGAGGAACTGAGAAATAGAATTAAGGGACTAGATCTAATAGACAGAGTGTCTGATGAACTATGGATGGAGATTCATGACATTGTACAGGAGATAGGAATCAAGACCATCCCCAAGGAAAAGAAATGCAAAAAAGCAAAATGGCTGTCTGAGGAGGCTTATAGATAGCTGTGAAAAGAAGGGAAGCAAAAAGCAAAGGAGAAAAGCAAAGATATACCCATTTGAATACAGAGTTTCAAAGAATAACAAGGAGAGAAGAAAGACTTCCTCAGCAATCAATGCAAAGAAATAGAGAAAAACAATAGAATGGGAAAGACTAGAGATTTCTTCATGAAAAGTTGAGATACCAAGGGAATATAGTTGTTGAGTATAGTGTCAGATTTCTTTCCTTCTTTTCTTTTGGTTTTCTTTGGTTTGGTTTTTTTGTTTTTCCTTAGAAGATATTCCACTCTGAATGTAGAGTCATAAGTCTGAATTTTAGAGCCACTTACGTAATGTGTTGTTATAGGTAGCTAACAAACAACTTAATGTAGTTAGATTTATTAGTTTTTGTTCTCAGTTTGTTCATTTCAGTTCAGTCCTTCAGTTGGGTCCATCTCTTTGCAATGCCATAGATGTAGCATGCCAGGCTTCCCTATCCATCACCAACTCCTGGAGCTTGCTCAAGCTCATGTCCATCGACTTGGAGATGCCATCCAACCATCTCATCCTCTGTCTTCCACTTCTCCTCATGCCTTCAACCTTCCCTAACATCAGGGTCTTTTCAAATGAGTCAGCATGTTTAGTATGCATTCAGTCTCTTTTAAAATCAACCGACATGAATTAAATTCCTCTCTCTCCCCACTGCAGTCCCAACTCTAGGCCAGAAACAAAAACCTGTAGTGACTGAAGGCTGATTCCAGCACATCCCAGTGGAGCTTTCATTCCCAATTTTTTTTTCGGGAAAAAAAATTAGTTGCTAACATTAAAATCAGTAGATTGTACATAAATATCCAAACTACTGACTCTCTTGAAAACATGGCCAACTGGCCTGCTTTCCAGCATGAGTGAAGTGGAGGAAAGGCTGCTCCCAGTGGTAAGGCCTGTGCTGCCCAGATTTCAACATGGCCACCTAGTCCTGGTATCATATCTCCTGCCTCCTGGGACCAAGAGTTTGTGAGAAATAAACTTCTAGCTCTCTTAAGATAAGACTACTTTTGACTTGATCAACTTTGACTTTGAAGCCTTTAACCCAGAACCTAGCACACAGTTCTTCCTTGTACAGTTGTTGGTTAATATAAAATATCTTGTGGATGCACATGACATTTCTTCCAATACAAAACTGTGCAACTGAAGTACTGCTCTGCCCTAAATCTCTGATGCAGCCTGGCATCATAGGTGCCCCTAAGTCTGCCATTAGACCCACTACCTAAAGCCAGTTGTATGTCCCTGGGCTGTGCCTGAAGTCTTCGTTTTGCCATTTGACAACGTATCCTCCTAGCAATCTCCTCTCCAACAAAAAAACAGGAATGCATATTTCATGTAGTGGCTAGGAAGAGGACATTAAACCATGAGCGTCAAGCGTGGCCCCCAGCATCCGTTTCTCATGTTGTTCGTAGCCGTTTTTTCTCCTAGTAGTCGAGCTTCTCCATCTTCCAGATGTCCATGTTGGTAGTTTGATTTTCCAGCCAAGCTTCAAAGAAGAGATTACAGTCCAATTCTCTGTATTCTGAGAAGCTTCAAAGGCCACTCTGCAAGGACACTGATGAAGGTAAAGATTTTATCGAGACTTTTGTGTTTTTTTCAGATCTTTTGGTGGCCTAAAGGGGAAAACTAGGATAGGTCAGAGCATATATAACTAGGGGCTCCTGATCACCACTACATGCTAAGAACCCAAACTTCCCTGAGTACTTAGAGCCAGGAAAGAAGCATGAAGTGGCTTGTGCTCCTTGTGCTGGTGGGCTTCTCAGAGTGCATAGTCAAGTAAGTATGGGGACTGTAAGTGACATCATGTTTTTTGTTGGATTTTTCTGTTCATCTGATTATTCTTCCACCCATCAGGTTTAGAAGGGAATGGAGTATTTCCCTAAGAGTCTTAAAGTTCAACTCTTACTTATTGATAAGTAACTTGCCAAAACAAAAACAATATGCAGCTGTGGATGTGACTGGCGATAGAAGCAAGGTCCGATGCTGTAAGAGAAATATTGAATAGGAACCTGGAATATCAGGTCCATGAATCAAGGTCAAACAAGAGATGGCAAGAGTGAATATCAACATTCTAGAAATCAGTGAACTAAAATGGACTGGAATGGGTGAATTTAACTCAGATGACCATTATATCTACTACTGTGGGGGAAGAATCCCTCAGAAGAAATGAAGTAGCCATCATCGTCAATAAAAGAGTCTGAAATGCAGTAATTGGATGCAGTCTCAAAAATGACAGAATGATTTCTGTTCATTTCCAAGGCAAACTATTCAATATTACAGTAATCCAAGTCTATGCCCCAACCAGTAACACTGAAGAAGCTGAAGCTGAATGGTTCTATGAAGACCTACAAGACCTTTTAGAATTAACACCCAATAAAGATGTCCTTTTCATTATAGGGGACTGGAATGCAAAAGTAGGAAGTCAAGAAACACCTGGAGTAACAGGCAAATTTGGCCTTGGAATGCAGAATGAAGCTGGTCAAAGACTAATAGAGTTTTGCCAAGAAAATGCACAGGATCATAGTAAACACCCTGTTCCAACAACACAAGAGAAGACTCTATACATGGACATCACCAGATGGTCAACACTGAAGTCAGATTGATCATATTCTTTGCAACCAAAGATGGAGAAGCTCTATACAGTCAACAAAAACAAGACCAGGAGCTGACTGTGGCTCAGATCATGAACTCCTCATTACCAAATTCAGACTCAAATTGAAGAAAGTAGGGAAAACTGCTAGACCATTCAGGTATGATGTAAATCAAATCATTTATGATTATACAGTAGAAGTGAGAAATAGATTTAAGGGCCTAGATCTGATAGATAGAGTGCCTGATGAACTATGGATGGAGGTTCGTGACATTGTACAGGAGACAGGGATCAAGACCATGCTCATGGAAAAGAAATGCAAAAAAGCAAAATGGCTGTCTGGGGAGGTCTTACAAATAGCTGTGAAAAGAAGAGTAGTGAAAAGCAAAGGAGAAAAGGAAAGAGATAAGCATCTGAATGCAGAGTTCCAAAGAATAGCAAGAAGAGATAAGAAAGCCTTCTTCAGCGATCAATGCAAAGACACAGAGGAAAAGAACAGAATGGAAAAGACTAGAGATCTCTTCAAGAAAATTAGAGATATCAGGGGAATATTTGATGCAAAGATGGACTCGATAAAGGACAGAAATGGTATGGGCCTAACAGAAGCCGAAGATATTAAGAAGAGGTGGCAAGAATACACAGAAAAACTGCACAAAAAAGATCTTCATGACCCAGATAATCACGATGGTGTGATCACTCATCTAGAGCCAGACCCCCTGGAATGTGAAGTTAAGTGGGCCTTAGAAAGCATCACTATGAACAAAGCTAGTGGAGGTGATGGAATTCCAGTTGAGCTGTTTCANNNNGTGCTGCACTCAATATGCCAGCAAATTTGGAAAACTCAGCAGTGGCCACAGGACTGGAGAAGGTCAGTTTTCATTCCAATCCCAAAGAAAGGCAATGCCAAAGAATGCTCAAACCACCACATAATTGCATTCATCTCACAGGCTAGTAGAGTAATGCTCAAAATTCTAAGACAGGCTTCAGCAATATGTGAACCATGAACTTCCTGATGTTCAAGCTGGTTTTAAAAAGGCAGAGGAACGAGAGATCAAATTGCCAACATCCACTGGATCATGGAAAAAGTAAGACAGTTACAGAAAAACATCTATTTCTGCTTTATTGAGTATGCCAAAGCCGTTGACTGTGTGGATCACAAGAAACTGTGGAAAATTCTGAAAGAGATGGGAATACCAGACCACCTGACCTTCCTCTTGAGAAATCTGTATGCAGGTCAGGAAGCAAGAGTTAGAACTGGACATGGAACAACAGACTGGTTCCAAATAGGAAAAGGAGTACGTCAAGGCTGTATATTGTTACCCTGCTTGTTTAGCTTATATGCAGAGCACATCATGAGAAACGCTGGACTGGAAGAAACACAAGCTGGAATCAAGATTGCCGGAAGAAATATCAATAACCTCAGATATGCGGATGACACCACCTTTATAGCAGAAATTGAAGAGGAACTCAAAAGCCTCTTGATGAAAGTGAAAGAGGAGAGTGATAAAGTTGACTTAAAGCTCAACATTCAGAAAATGAATATCATGGCATCCGGTCCCATCACTTCATGGGGAATAGATGGGGAAACAGTGTCAGATTATACAGATGTCAATGTGGTCCTGTGGAATAGCACTTTTCTACATTTTATTCAACATGTCCTCTTTTTCCCCTGTCTACTCCAGTGTGTTTATGTCTATGTCTGTATCTGTGTATCGCTGTCATTTATCTCTCCATCTCTTTGGAAGTCACTGGGAGTGTATTTCTCTTCATGTTGTTTTCCTTTAATTTTTCATTTGACTCTTACTTCCTTCTCAAGCCTCTGAATTTCCCTTACTTGTTCCTTATATCTTGCATTCTTCTTTCAACTCTCTCTTCTGTTTCAACTTGGAGAAAGATACACTGTTTTATATCTGACAAGCAGTGTGACCACAGTCAACTCAGAAACCTCTTGGATTTCAAATTGCTCCCTTGTAAAAGAGGATAAGAGTCCTCCTTCTACCTCTTTCCTTGAGGTTCTATGAGAAGGAATGAGTGGGATGGCAACAGCAATGCTAATGGCTGTCATTGTTGAGACTTCTTATTTATCAGGTACCTTGTATCCTGGTGGCTTAGATGGTAAAGCATCTGTCTACAATGCGGGAGACCTGGGTTCAATCCCTGGGTCGGGAAGATCCTCTGGAGAGGGAAATGACAATCTACTCCAGTACTATTGCTTGGAAAATCCCATGGACAAAGGAGTCTGGTAGGCTACAGTCCATGGGGTCGCAAAGAGTCGGACACGACTGAGCGACTTCACCCCCTCACCCTTATATCCATCACTTCACTTATCCCCAAGATGTTCTGTCTGGAGGGTTTGTATTGTAACATTCCACCATTTTACCAAAGGGAAGACTGAGAAACCACTTGGTCATATGGCTTATCCAAGACTGCAGAACAGAACCTGTATTCAAATCTATGTCTTTGCCATGGTATATACATAAACTTCTGAGAATAATGTGTCTCATAAAAATGATTAGAAAATACACAAGGCCATTACAATGACAGTTACACCTTAACACTGACAGCTAATTGTAGCATCTTCTTTGTTTTTTGTTGAATGCTTGGTGAAAGAATACCTCTAAGGAGAGTGAAGACCATGAGAAATACCATCAGTGGAAAAAACATACTGAACAATTTCCTGAAGGACAATGCTTACAGACCGCCCCAAATTTCTTTTCATGGCTCAAATCTAACTACTCACCCACTGAGAAACATCAGGGATGTGAGTATTTTGGGAGGATGGTGCTCCACAGCGCCCCCTGGTCCTCTAATTTAGCCCTGAGGCCCATCTGGAGGTTCTAGGTGGGATGTTGGGATTGTGTTCCTGCAAGAGGCAGAGACACTGGAAAACAGGGACCCCACCCATAGGAGAAGGAACTCTCATCCTCAGCTGTTGTTCTTTGTGACTGGGCGCGGCAATTACCAGGTGGCAGGTAAACATCCATTTGTGTGTGACAGGTGTGTCATTAGTTTGAGGGCGATTGTTCCTTCTGAACTAAGTGAGCCACTCAGTATAGATGAAGAGTGAACCGTCACTAAGCAAAAGGCAGAGCCAACTGCAAAGCAACTGTGAATCCCCAGGCAGAGGAACTCAGTTGCCACAGATGAGAATGACAGCAGGAAAAAGTTACTGAACCTGTACTCCGTGTATGGGCATAAGAAGCACTGTGGTTACTGTTTTTAGATGAGAAAAAGGGCTTATTTTGTCTTCAAGATGTCTTGAAGAATGCCCACGCTAGCCTGAGAGATAGGCAAAGAGTAAATACACGTCAAATGAAAGGGTCAACTGTGTGCTGTTGGATGTGGCCTGAGTTCAGAGGGAGTGGCTGGTGTTGACAAGAAGGACCTCCTGGAGAAGCTGGTGCTAAGGCTGGGATTGAAGAGGCTATAGAGCTTCTCAAATGAAGGCACCAGAATTCCCTGGGTGTCCAGCAGTCCTGGAGGCCCACAGGGTATGCCTCTGGGATTCCCATGAAGGAGGTACCACTTCAGAGCCTGGTCATAGAGTCAATACTGCACACAATGTAGCACAGGAAAAATATATCAAATGCAGATACGTCTGTGACCAAAGCCTGTGAGCTGCACGGTGGTTAGAAAGTGATCTCAAGAGATACGTGACACCCAGATGGAGGCCTTAGTGTGGGAATAGAGGGTGGCCAGTTCTGCACTAACCCACTCCCTCCTTCTCCCTGTAGATGCAATACATGGGTAACATCACCATTGGAACACCCCCTCAGGAATTCCAGGTTGTTTTTGACACAGGCTCATCTGAATTGTGGGTGACGTCCGACTTTTGCACTAGTCCAACCTGTTGTGAGTACAGCTCGCATACCCGTACCATCCTTCACTTGCCCTGCCACCCTGTTTCCATCCTTGGCGCCTGATGACACTCATCTCTTGTGTTTGCAGTTACACACGTTAGGTTCAGACATCGTCAGTCTTCTACCTTCCGGCCTACCAATAAGACCTTCAGGATCAGCTATGGATCTGGGAGAATCAAAGCAGTTGTTGTTCATGACACAGTTCGGGTAACAGTGTAACAAATGCTGAGTCAGGACTGGCTATGGAGTGACCACTGTTTGCAAAAGAGATGCAGGACCATCTAGCAGGACCCTTCCTAGCCTAACTCTCATAGATATTGGCCATTTTATCCACAGGATCATGTCTCTGGGGAGGCAGTGCCCGTGGTGACACAAGAGCAAACAAATTAGCCAACCCAGAGAGTGGCTTGAGGTGTGGACTTGAAGCTCCTCTGCCCATGAGCAGTTCAAGGTTCATTTTGCTGGGAGTGAGAGGAAGCACCCACTTTTATATTCACAACTGTTCCGGGCACTTTCAGATTGGTTTAATCCTACAACAACCCCACACAGCAGGTGGTCTGATTAGCTCATGAGACATATGAGGAAACTGTGGTGCAGACAGCCAGGGCCTTGCTGAGGGCATACATGTGGTAAAAGGTAGAGTTAGGCTGGCTTTTCAGGACTGCAGTTGCTGTGGGGTGTTTGGGGAAAGGATAAAACTGATCTGGGGTCCCTGGAGGGCAGTCAAGGGCTTCACGTATCCAGAGTGGGAAACTGGGGGCCTGAGAAGTCAAGGGGCCTGATAAATGAGTTCTCACTTTAGAGGACCCTTGAGAATCTAATAAACCTATGGCCTGCCTCCCCCAAAAGACTTGAGTAGTTTCCCTCTCTCTCTTTCTCTCTCATACACACTAACAGAAATAAACACATATCCCCAAAAGTGAATTCCCCAGGTAATAACTTCATAGAATCTTGCAAGCAAGATTGTGCTTTTGGCTTCTGTCTTCAGGGCAGTTGCAGAATCCACAGTACATTACAAAGAATGCAGTCCATTCCTGTCATTAGGTCACAGTGATGCCAAAGAGAAGGCTATCTTGCTCTCGATTGTTTTGTCCATAAGGGGGCAGGAATGGGATCTGGCCTGACTCTTGGTTGCCCCACCTGGACAGAAGCCATGAGGCCAATTTGAGTCACTCAAGTGGTGTTTTTCAGAGTGGCAGATGTTTTAAAACTCACAGCCTCTCAAATGTAACCCAAATTCCATTCCCAGCTAGGTCTAATCCTCTGTGGGACACAAAAGACATAGCTCAGCCTCAATTCTTTTCTGAGGAAATAATCGCAACGCACCCCAGCCCAGTCCTGGCTTCACTTCACGTATCTGAAAGTGGGAACACTCTTCTCTTCCACAGATTGGTGACCTTGTAAGTACTGATCAGCCATTTGGTATAAGTGTGAAAGAATACTGGTTGGAGGGCAGAAATTATGATGGCATCTTGGGCTTGAACTACCCCAACATGTCCGTCTCTGGAGCCATCCCCATCTTTGACAAGCTGAAGAATGAAGGTGCCATTTCTGAGCCTGTTTTTGCCTTCTACTTGAGCAAGTAAGTCTGAGATGGATAATCCCTTTCTCCAAATTAGCTGTAAGATGCTTTCAGTTGCACAAAAATTATAGAACACTTGATAAAGTATCCTGAGAGATAATCTAACCCAGGATAATTATGGACCCAGGGCCCAACTGGCTTCACCCCTGGCTTTTATAAATACGATTTTATTGGAACACAACCCTACTCCTAGGATCAAGACCAGTAACATGGTCTAGGGGGGTGAGTGAGGAGGAAGGCTAATGGAAGGCATCAGGAAACAAGCTGAAGGAAAGACATTCGGATTTGCTTATGAATTTGATGAGGAAGGAAGGAGAGGGATGGTGGATATCTTTCCTTTCTCATTAGCATTTCAATGGGAGCCCAGGACCAGCGACACAATTTGTGCAGCCAGTGAGAAATGAAAGTGTGGAACACAAAAGTGTGGGTCCCTTGTTCAAGAAATATTAGGCATTTCAAGTCAGGGAGAGAAGAGCTGGGGTCCCTTCTGAGTGTGGGGCCCTGTGGACAGTAGAGGTCACTGGCCAGTGGAGCCAGCTCTGGGTGACCTGAACCCCCACGCTTAGAACTCCCAGGCCTTGATTTCCCTGAAAAATGACAAGGTGGACACGGGGAAAGCCAAACACTTCAGCACCCTGTCCTCTAAGAGTGTCTGAGCACTCAGGTGGCTGGAGGTCCAGGGTGTCTTCAGAAGACATAGTGGGTGGAGCCCAGCCAAGTGATTCAGCCTCTAACCTCCTCCATGCCACTCATTAGCCAGTAACAGACCTCAGTCTGGATTTCAATCTCTCCTAGTCTCGATTTCTGCATCTGTACAGGGGGACCTTATTAGGGCTTGATGGGTGGACAAGCACAGCTCTCAGACAGTGCTGTTGTTACTGTTCTCCAAGGATCACCCCCATCACTTCTCTTTACAGAGACAACCGGGAGGGCAGTGTGGTGATGTTTGGTGGGGTGGACCACAGCTACTATGAGGGAGAGCTCAACTGGGTACCACTGATCGAAGGTGCTGACTGGATTGTACACATGGAAAGGTAAGCCTCTCCCTCTGAGGGTCAGCCCAAGTGATGCTCCCGCTACTGTTCCTGGACACAGGCAGACACACACAAATGCATTCTCAGACATATGCACTTAGTCACTGAGACATATACACCACCGACAACAACACAGACAGACAGACACATGGAAACACACAAGCAGACACATAAACATACACAGATACACATATAAACATGCATAGCTACTCAGAGACACACAAGCACAGTCAGAGACACACAAGCACACACAGAGACACATAGAAACACACATACAGACAAACACACAAGCACGTAGATACACAAACAACCCATGGGTTCGTAATCCTCAGGCCTTCTGAGCAAGGCTCTGACCAGGTTCCTAAAAGGGTCCAGAGAGGTCTGTGTAGCTGGGAGAGGGCTGCACCCACTGCCCTTTGAGGTGGGGAGCATGGTTAGAGGACTCTACAGTGTGGTGAACAGAGGATCAGGGAGAATTTCAGCAGCCTGAACAGAGTTATGATAAGATGACCAACTATCCAGGGCTACCTAGGACATAGGAAGTTCTCAGTACAGATAAATATCAGTTTAAAAACAGAGACAGCCCTGAGAAAATGGGGGAAAACTGGTCTTCTTAGGGAGCAGCTACCGAGCAGTGGAGAGAGGTTGGCTGCAGTTTTAAGATGTGAAAACAACTAATAAAAAAGACACCCCACATTCTTGGGCACACAGTGGGGCAGGGGCTATAAGACAGAATCAGGAAGTTGGGATCCAGGAGTGACCTGAGGACAAGAGGCATCATTAATAGGATTCTGTGTGATACCCTCAGACAAAAGCTGACCTATTGTTTGGAGTTTCTGCGGGCTAGTCATGTATTTTCTGGCCAGGGTCTCAGGGTCTGAGCTGGTTGTAGCAGCAGTGCTGGGAGACACCCTCTCCCAGAGGAGCCCCTCTCTCCCCCTACTATGAGAATCTGCTTCCCTAGCGTATCTCCATCTTCACTCTGTGTGCGACCTGTTATTTGTTCCCCACCAGATACAGCTCTCTTGATGTTGCTTATTGTTTTCTCATTCTTCATTCACTCATTGAACAGACAAGCATTGGGCATCCACTGTGTGCCAGGGAGGCACACTTTAGGGAGGCAAGGAGAATAAAACTCATCCTTACATCTACGGAGGCAGATGGAGACGTACATGAAGTGACTCGCCCACATAGTGAACTGTGACTTTGGAACATGCTAGACATGAGGAGGAGAGGGCACTGGAAACCCACTCCAGTACTCTTGCCTGGAAAATCCCAGGGATGGCAGAGCCTGGCGGGCTGCACTCTATGAGGTCGCACAGAGTCGGACATGACTGAAGTGAGTTAGCAGCAGCGGCAGCAGCAGCAGCAGCAGCAGCAGCAGACATGAGGAAGGGTCTACAGAGAGACCAAGACAGGAGACTGATAACCACTGGGGAAAGACTTCCTGAAAACAATACAATTAAGCTGGAGTCTGGAAAATGTGAAGAAATTTGCTAGTGAAAGTGGGGTGGAGTCTTCTAGGAAAGAAGACCAGCTTGTGTCAAGGTACAAAAGACTCTGGTGTATCCAAGTACTGCATTCGAGGATGTCAGGAAAGGTGCCGTGTTGAGAGCAAAGGAAATGAGGGCAAGAGATGAAGGGCTTTTTAGGAGACAGTCGGGAAGGGGACGACTCTGGGGAGACTCAGAGTGACGCTGATGCCCGCTTCTTCTATTGTCTCTCAGCATCACCATGAAAAGAAAGGTTATTGCTTGTTCTAGTGGCTGCGAGGCCATTATTGACACCGGGACATCAGCAATTGAAGGTCCAAGAAGACTGGTAAAAAAGATACAGAAGCTCATCGGCGCCAGGCCACGGGATTCCAAGGTGAAGGGTCATGCCTCAGCGTCACTCCCAGTCTCCACACACAAGGATCTCCAGGGCCAACCTCTCTCTCTCTCTCTCTAACAGTACTACGTTTCATGTTCTGCGGTCAATACCCTGCCCTCTATTATCTTCACCATCAACGGCATCAACTACCCAGTGCCAGGTCGAGCCTACATCCTCAAGGTGAGGGGACAATACTGAGGGTTGGTTCTCAAACTGAAGCTTGCAGGAACCCTTGGGCTGCTGCTGGGAGGATGGCGCCCTCTGGAGGCCATGTCACACCATTGCAGATGCTGCTGAGCCCTGTGGCTGGGCCAGTGCCTCCCACAAAACCAATCACTTGACACTAAAGGGCCATGTGGGACACTGATCTTCCTGAAATAAATGTGGAGACACCACACCATATGGCATGGTGGGAGTCAGGTAGAGGGGAACACTAAGGTCCGCAGTCCTCTAAGAGCTTCAATTCAATCTGAACCCTTAGGTGCATGAACATGGAAGTCAGCTGTAGCTGTCCCTGAAATAGGCCACGTTACAAGGAGAATGGCTGGAGACAGTCAGTGTGATGACAGTCAGTGATGTCCCAGCATAAGATAAGAATCTCCCTTCCCTTCTCAAGGTTTTTCTGCTTTGGATGATAAATTACATGCTCAGCCTAGTTCTCAGCTGCATCTTCCCCTTGCTCTGGCCAGGTGCCTCCTTTCTGAGTTGGGATACCTGACCCCTGTGTGGGGGGGTTGGATGCTAATGTGAATAAAGGGTGTGCAGTGACTGCTCAGCCCCGGCACAGGGTGGAGGCTTCATGTCAGCTCCCTGCGGAAGTTCAGAGCAGGCTGATGGGCTCAAAGAAGGCTTTGAGGAAGAGAGGGAATTTTAGGAATTCCAAAACCACAAACTCATTGAGCCATCTGGAGGGTTGCTTGGTTCCAGGAAAAACAGCACTGGATTCCATGCAAATGGCATCCCAAGGTGCTCTGCAATCGGGCACTGGGGACTTTCTAGGGGTGATGAAGAAAAGGACTGACCAGTGGGGATGGGGAACCAGAGTACATTACCCACTCAAGCCTGGAGTGGCCAAAGAGGGTGAGTGTGGGCCAAAGGAAGCTTCCCAGAGTTCCTGACTTAAGTCTTCAAGAACGTGTTTGGGCACTGCTCTATTTAAGATGGATAACCAACAACAAGATGCTGTGTAGCACAGGGAACTCTGCTCAGTTATATGACAGCCTGGATTGGAGGGGTGTCTTTGGGACCAGGATACCCAGATACATATGGTTGAGTCCATTTCCTGTCCACCTGAAACTCAGAATATTGTTAATCAGCTATAATCCAATACAAAATAAAGTTTTTAAATAAAATACAGATTGTGGGGATGCAGGAGGAGAACCAGCATTCTCTGCCGAGGAAACAAGGAGCAGGAGTCAGAAGGAAGGAAACAGGAAGTGAGCGGAACTATGGATATACATGTTCTTTTCTAAGTAATTATATTGAAGTGTGGCTTCAGTGTTGCATTAAGTTCTGCCGCACAGCAATGTGACTCAGTTATACACATAAAAATATATTTTTCCTTATTCTTTTTCCTGTGGTTCATCACTGAATGTTGACTATAGTTCCTTTCGCTCTACAGTAGGACTTTGCTGTTTTCCATTCCTCTGTTTTCCCAACTCCCAGTCCTCCATTCACCAAGCCCTTCTTCATGGCAACCTCATGTCTTGGCCCTCTTTGGTTTTGGATGAACTCTAACATCCCATGCTGCTGAGAAAACCTCTTGATGCTTAACAAAAGAGGGAAATAAAACAAAGAATTGTGCTCTGTCTGGATATTGGGGGGAGTCACCGGTAAGGGCTCTTGCTGACTGGTGTGTGTCTCTGACTCCCCCAGGATTCTAGAGGCCGCTGCTATACTGTCTTTCTAGAGAACAAAGTGAGTTCATCTACAGAGACCTGGATCCTGGGTGACGTCTTCCTGAGGGTGTATTTCTCGGTCTTTGATCGAGGAAATGACAGGATTGGCCTGGCACGGGCAGTATAAATGCTTGGAGTGGTTCAGGAATCAGTAAGGCTGCTCCTAACACACACTCACTCACACTAGGGCACTCCTGCCCATGATGCTGGTGAACTCTATTTGGTGGTCTGCACAGCCTATTCTCAGTAAAGAATAAAGGGTTTCACTCTTAATGGTGCTGAAACAAATGGTTGCCTCTGTTTGTGTCTGGGATGTGTACAATGATCAGAAAGGATCTAGAACCAAGTCTGAATCAAAATTGAGAGGAGCCCCACTCCAACTGGCTTCAAGGAAAACAGAGACTCATTGAAATGATTCTGGGAACCCAGGACACAAGAATCAGAGCAAATACAAAGATCTCAGTGACTGGACCCAACAATCAGAAGTCACCAATTCTCTCACCCTCGCTCTTTCTGTTTGGTCTTCTTTCTTGGTCTTAGCCTGGCAACTTTCTTCCTTAAGGCTTCTACACCTCGTGAGGGAGTTCAAGCTACCTGACCTAGGGTTTTAAATCCTGAAGGCATCACCTAGTAAGGAAAGAAGATTGCAGACATCAGATTTCAAGGGTGTTCTCTGAATGACCCACCTCAGATCACATGTACATCCTTAGATCAGCCATCCTGCGCCAAGGTCCAGCCCCGGTGGATCCAGGGTGATTCAAAGGTGGGGACAGAGTAGGTGTCCTAGGAAAAACTTATTTAATTACAGATAGAGAGGGACTAGAAATTTAGCAGAGAAAAAGAGGCTGAATAACTTGGTTAACACAGGGTACCAATCACCACCTACGTAGGCCACAGGCGTCTTCCCGTTCTCCAGGAGAGGAGGCACTGAGCCCCCCCCGCCCCCCGGTCCAATCCTAGAAGCCCAGGCAAGATTAGTAGGCTTGGTGGGCCCTATGTACCAGATGGGAATTCGGCCAGAAAATAGTAGGAGAGAGAGAAAGGAGATGAATAACTTGGTTTATGTGGGGTACCAATAAAATTCTGGACAAGGAATTTGCACCATCTTCATGGCGGGCACCCACGCTCCAGATGGGAATTCAGCCAGAAAATTGGGGAGCAGAAAGGAACGACATGAGGGAATCAGTCTTTCCAGAACTGATCCGATTTTTTTATTTTTCAGGTTTGTTTATATACCTTTTGTTACACATAGGGATGAATACAGAGTCACGTGGGGGTCAGCAGACCTGACCCTTGTCACAGTCAGGTGTTTCATATAAAATTATACAAAGATCTTATGAGTTTTTACATCATCTT
>SJYF01000628.1:49878-78935 GCA_006410515.1 Procapra przewalskii | reverse complement strand
AGCCCCTACACATTCTTGAGATAAAGGTTTGTCTTAAGATTAACAGGAGGGCCTGTTTTCCTTAACGCTCTAGTGAAACTTTAACCTTTATTTTTATCCACCTTTCCTCTCAACCCCACCTTAAGACTCAGTGGGCAAGGTTTGTATTTCACCGGTATGATTATTTGGCTTCAGTCTGTGTTCCCTCTTTGGAAACTACAGATGTTATGCTACGAGTGGATGCTTTGACTAATTTTACTGAACAGGCATTAAAAGATTCTCAAAAGGCATTCTCTTAATGCTGAACAAACACAAATTAGAAAGGTGGTTTTATAAGACAGATTGGCTTTAGATATTCTGACAGCTGTGCAAGGAGGAACGTGTGCCATTACTCATACCCGGTACTGTACATATATACCTGATATGAGCACAAATGTTACTCATTTTACTAAACACATGAACAAGATGATTGGGGCCATTGATACACCTGAAGCCTAAATTGCCTCACTTTGGGAGATGTTAACTAGTTCCCCATGGTGGACAACTATCTTAATTACAATACTTCTGATTGTTTTGTTAGCTCCCTGCATCTGTAACTGTATAACTGGATTTATTTCTAGCCGCATGAAAGCTTTTAAGTTACAAACCATTGCTCAAACTCCTGCTACTGCTGCAGCTGTCTCCAACTACTGTTTGGGGTCCCTGGATCAGATATCCTCCATATGAGGATTAGGAGAATATGTTGCCTTACCAATTTAGGGACAGTGCCCCTTCTCACCTAGGAAGCAGTTATGGAATAAGAACGATGCCCCTTTTTACTAGACAACATAATTCTCCTAAAAGAAAAGGGGGGAATGAGAGGGTAACAGGCAGGAAGGCCAGGGGTCTCCAAACGGAGGAAATAGCCTGCAAGTGTCAGACATTTTTATCTTTCTTTAGCAGCAGGAGGAAACAAACTAGCTATATTTTTTCCTTCTCTATACAAATTTAAAAGGAGGTTTCTCTTAAAATACTCTGTTGCCATAATGGCACCTGATTTCACCTGAAGTTAGCTATTCTCAGACCTAGAGATAACCAATGCCTTTTTCTTATGGAAATGTTTATCTTAAGCTATGCTAATGTACTATGCATTTACTCCAAACTCTGTCAGTTCTGCCTCTTGGCTTAGAACCTACTTGACAAACCAGTATGTTATACTCAGCTATTGTTCCCCTAATCAATGTAAATTAAACTATTTGGATGGTGATCTGCCCTTCTTCAAGATTCAAGTTAATCATTTTATGGCACAGGATGAACTATTTGCTGCCAAGATTATCCCAAAATGCATCTTATGAGTGAGGGGCCTGGTGCCATTCTGAGTTTTAAGACATTCCTTTCTTTCATTAACAGACTGCTAGTGACTATATAAATCCAGCTGAAGACTAGCAGGTGGGTACTCTTTCTGCCCTCTTCTGATGCCTATGTCAGAAGCTTTCTCTATCTCCTTTATACTTTAATAAAACTCTGTTACACAAAAGCACTGAGCCATCAAGCCTCGTCTCTGGCCCCGGAATTCTTCTCCTCCGGGGGCCAAGAATCCCAGCGTCTTTGCATGATTCAACAACCTTTCACACGCAGGCAACTGGAGTGTACACATGGGCCGGTAAGCCTCTCCCCCTGAGGGTCAGCCCAAGTGATGCTCCCACTACTGTACATGGACACAGGCAGACACACACAAATACATTCTCAGACATACAGTCACACAGACATATACACCACCTTCAATGACACAGACAGACACACAGACACATAGAAACACACAAGCAGACACATATAAACATATACAGGGACATATATAAACATGCATAGCTAGTCAGAGACACACAAGCACTCACAGAGACACATAGAAACACATGTACAAACACATATACAAACAAACACACAAGCAGATAGATATGCAAACAACTACTGTGTTCATAATCCCCAGGCCTTCTGACCAGGGCTCTGACCAGGGTACGAAAAGGATCCAGAGAGGTCTGTGCAGCTGGGAGAGGATTGCACCCACTGCCCTGTGAGGCATGGAGCATGGTTAGAGGACTCTACAGTGTGGTGAACAGAGGATCAGGGAGAATTTCTCCAGCCTGAACAGAGGTATAAAATGACCAACTGTCCAGGGCTACTGGGGACATAGGAAGATGTCAGTACAGATAAATGTCAGTTTAAAAACACGGAGAGTCCTGAGCAATGGGGAGAACTGGTCTCCTAAGGGAGCGACAACTGAGCAGTGAAGAGAGATTTACTGAAGTCTTAAGATGTGAAAGCAACTAATAAAAAAGACACCCCACATTCATGGGCTCACAATGGGTCAGGGGCTATAATAGAGAATCAGGAAGGTGGGATCCAGGAGTGACCTGAGGATGAAATGCATAATTGATAGGATACTGTGTGATACCCTCAGACAAAAGCTGACCCGTTCTTTGGAGTTTCTGTGGGCTAGTCATGTATTTCCTGGCCAGGGTCTCAGGGTCTGAGCTGGTTGTAGGAGCAATGCTGGCAGACACCCTCTCCCAGAGGAGCCCCTCTCTCTCACCACTATGAGAATCTGCTGCCTTTGTGAATGTCCATCTTCACTCTGCGATCGACCCCACCAGATACAGCTCTCTGAATGTTTGTCATTCATTATTTTCACAGTTTTCATTCACTCACTAAACAGACAAGCCTTGGGCATCCACTTCATGCCAGGCACTTTAAGGAGGCATTGAGAATAAAACTCGCCCTCACATCTAAGAAGGCAGATGCACAGGAAATGAGACACACACATAGTGAATTGTGACTTTGGTACATGCTAGATATGAGGAAGTGTCTACGGAGACTGTCAAGAAAGGAGACTTAAACAGCAGGGGAAAGACTTCCCTGAAACCATGACAATTAATCTGGAATCTCGAAGATGAGAAGAAATTTGCTAGTCAAAAGGGAGAGGCCTCCTCTAGGAAGGAAGATCAGCTTGTGTCAAGGTGCAAAAGAGCCTGGTGTATCCGAGTACTGCATTCAAGAATGTGAAGGAAGATGCCCTGTTGGGAGCAAAGGAAAAGAGGGCGAGACAAAGGGCTGTTTAGGAGACAGTCGGGAAGGGGGCAGCTCTGGGGAGACTCAGAGTGACCTTGATGCCTGCTTTGTCACACTGTCTCTCAGCATCTCCATGAAAAGAAAGGTTATTGTTTCTTCTGGCGGCTGCGAGGCCCTTATGGATACCGGGACATCACTGATCTTTGGCCCAAGAAGACTGGTCAATAACATCCAGAAGCTCATTGGCGCCACGCCAAGGGGTTCTGAGGTGAAGGGTTATGCCCCAGGGTCACTCCCAGTCTCCACACACAAGAAGGATCTCCAGGGCCAACCTCTGTCTCTCTCTAATAGCACTATGTTTCATGTTTTGCGGTCAATATCCTGTCCTCTATTATCTTCACCATCAATGACATCAACTACCCAGTCCCAGCTCGAGCCTACATCCTCAAGATGAGGGGAGAGCCCTGAGGGGTTGTTTTAAATAGGAACTTGCAGGAACCCTTGGGCTGCTGCAGGGAGGAGGCCGCCCTCTGCAAGCCATCTCACACTATTGCAGATGCTGCGGAGCCCTGGGCCTGGCCAGAGCCTCCCACAAGACGAACCACTTGAGAGTAAAGGGCCGTCTGGGACACTGACCATCCTAAAATAAATGTGGAGATGCCACGCCATGCTGGCATGGTAGGAGTCACAAGGAGAGGGGAACACTCAGGTCCTCAGTGTTCAAAGAGCTTCAGTTCAATCTGAACCCTCAGATAGATGAACATGGAAGGTCACCTCTAGTGTTCCTTGAAATAAGTCATGTGACATGGAGAATGACTGGGGACACTCCCAGTGTGCTTGCCCACCACAGGGATTAACAGTCTCCCTTCCCTTCTGCAGTTTTCCTTGTTTGGATCATAAATTGCATGGTCACCCTAGTGACCCTAACTCTGGCTGGCTGCCCGCTTTGTGAGTTGGGATACCTGACCCCTCTGTGGGGAGGCTGGATGCTAATGTGAATAAAGGGTGCACAGTGACTGCTAGCCCTGGCACAGGGTGGAGGCTTCATGTCAGCTCCCTAGGGGAGTTCAGAGCTGGCTGATGGGTTCAAAGAATACTTTAAGGAAGGGAGGGAATTTCAGGAATTCTAAAACTGTAAAATCATGGAACCATATGGAGGGTTGCTTGGTTCTAGGCAAAACTGCACTGGATTCCATGCAAATGGCATCCCAAGGTGCTTTTCATTGGGGCATGGGACTTACGCAGGATAATGAGCGCTACGGACTGACAGGTGGGGATGGAGATCCAGAGTACTTTACCCACCCAAGCCTGGAGTGGCCAAAGAGGATGAGTGCAGGCTGAAGGAGGCTTCCCAGAGTTCCTAAGTTAAGTCTTCAAGAATGTGTTGTGGGCACTGCTCTGTTTAATATGGATAACCAACAATGAGAGTTACTGTGTAGCATGGAGAACTCTGCTCAATTATATGACAACCTGGATGGGAGGAGTATTTTTGGGACCAGGATACACATATGTTTGAGTCCATTTACTGTCCACCTGAAACTCACAATAATGTTAATCAGCTATACTCCAATACAAAATCGTGCTTTTTTAATAAAGTATGAATTGTGGGAATGCAGGATGAGAACCAGCATTCTCTGCAGAGAAAACAAGAGCAGGAGTCAGAAGGAAAGAAATAGGAAGAGAGGAGAACAATGGACACTCTTTTCCTTCTCTAAAAATTTTATTGAAGTGTGGCTGATCTTCAGTTCTGCTGCACAGCAATGTGACTCATTTATACACATACAGAAATATATATTCCTTTTCTTATTCTTTTTATGTGGTTTTATGACTGGATATTTAATGTATTTCCTTATGCTCTTCAGTAGGACTTTGTCGTTTATTATTCCTCTGTATCCCCAACTCCCAGTCTTTCCCTCCCCCACACCCTTCCTCATGGCAACCTCATGTCTTGGACTTTTTTTGTTGTGGATGAACTCTCATATCCCCTGCTAAGGAGAAAATCCCTTGACACTTACCAAAAGAGGGAAATAAAACCAGGAATTGTGCTGGTTCCTGATATTTGTGGGAGTTTCATGTAAGGGCTCAGGCTGACTGGTGTGTCTCTGACTCTCCCAGGATTTTAGAGGCCACTGCTATATAACCTTTAAAGAGAACACAGTGAGGACATCTAGAGAGACCTGGATTCTGGGTGACATCTACCTGAGGCTGTATTTCTCAGTCTTTGATGGAGGAAATAACAGCATTGGCCTGGCACAGGCAGTATAAATGCTTGGAGTGGTTAAGGTATCAGTAAGGCCTCTCCGAGCAAACACTAAATCACACTTAGGGTACTCCTGCCCAGGATGCTGGTGAACTGTATTTGGTGGTCTGCACAGCCTGTTCTCAATAAAGAATAAGGGTTTCACTCATAATGGTGCTGAAACAAATGGGTGCCTCTGTTTGTGTCTGGGAGGTGTACAATGATCGGGAAGGATCTAGAACAAAGTCTGAATCACAGTTGAGAGGAGCCAGCCTCAAACTGGCTTCAAGGAAAGGGGGAACTCATTGAAATGATTCTGGGAATCCAGGACACAAGACTCAGAGCAAATACAAAGATCTCTGTGACTGGACCCAAGAAATCAGAAATCACCAGTTCTCTATTTCACACCCTCATTCTTTCCCTTCCTTCTTCTCTGATGGTCTTAGCCTCACAACTTTCTTCCTTAAGGCTTCTACATCTAGTGAGGGAGTCCAAGCTACCTCCCCTAGGGTTTTATATCCTAAAAACATCTCCAATGAGGAAAGAAAAGATTGAAGACATCAGAGTTCGAGGGTGTTCTCTGAATGACCCATCTCAGAACACATGTACAGTCCTAGATCAGCCATCCTGGCAGGGCCATGGGGTCCTATGATTGGCTTTACATGGTCTTGGGCCCTGACCCAGCAGCACACGTGATTGTCAATTTCCTCCAGAACTAAATGACTGAAGCTCGGGAGAGGCAGCCCCAAAGAAAGTGACTGGGAGATAGTCTAGGCCATGGAAGAGTTTATGATTACCCGCCAACTCCGCCACCTCCTGTTCAGAGGAATTATAAGGGGTAAAGAAATAGGCTCTCTTCATCCCATCTCAGATGATCTTATCACTGGGCATGTCCTCCAGGGCATTTTGGGTGAGGCACTTCATGGAGAGCTGGTTCTCTTTTGTTCCCACACCCAGTCACCAGCTCTCTGCCACATATGCCTGCTCTGTCCTTTCCAGTCCTACTTGGTAAGTGGTGGCCCCAGTGGATCCCTGAGCCATCCCTCTCCTCCATAGTACAGAATGCCCCTTCCATGGCCTCCAATACTGCTGGGGAGAAGGCAATGCATGTATTGGGAGACCCAGGGTACACAGACCTTCAGCCTTTCTGAGCTTCCTCCATGGGTGGGGCTACAAACTGCTTGGAGCTGCCATGGTTAGGCAGTTTTGCAGTGGAAGCATCCGTTCTTTCCACCTGAAGGCCCTCAGTAGATGCCTCAGCTGAGACAGCAGGGGTGAGAGGTTGATTTCCTTTCAGACTGACTGGTTTGATCTCATTGTATAAGGGACTCTCAAGGATCTTCTCAAGCACCACAGTGTGAAAGCTCAATTCTTTGGCGTTCACCATTTCTTATGGTCCAGATATCACATCTGTACCTGATTACTGGAAAAACCATAGCTGTGACATTACAGCCCTCTGTAGCAAAGTGAGTCTCTGCTTTTTAGTACACTGTACAGGTTTTTCATAGCCTTTCTTCCTTCCAAGGAGCACGTGTGTTTTAATTTTGTGGCTGCAGTCAAGGTCCATAGTGATTTTGGAGCCCAAGAAAAAGAAAATCTGTTCACTGTTTCCACTTTTCCCTCATCTATATGTCATGAAGTGGTGGGACTGGATGCCATGAATGTTGAGTGTCTTTTTGTGAATAGTTTTTTGAATGTTGAGTTTTAAGCCAGCTTTTATCGTCTCCTCTCCTTATCAATTGGTCTTTAGTTCTTTGCTTTCTGCTATTAGGGTGGTGTCTTCTTTATATCTGTGGATGTTGATACTTCTTCCAGCAATCTTGATTCCAGCTTGGGATTTTTCCAGACCAGCATGTTGAATGATGTATCCTACAAATAAGTTAAATAACCAGAGTGATAATGTATACCTTGTTATTCTCCTTTCCCGGTTTTAAATCTTTCAGCTTTTCTGTGTCTAACTGCTGCTTTTTGACCTGCATAGAGACTTGTTAGGAGAAAGGTAAGGTAATCTGGATCTCCCATTTCCTTAAGAATTTTCCACAGTCTGTTGTGGTCCACATAGTGAAAGGCATTAGTATAGTCAGTGAAGCAGATGGAAATGTGTTTCTGGGATTCCCTTGCTTTCTCTAAGATCCAATGGATGGTGGCAATTTGATCTCTGGTTCCTCAAACCATTTTGTATATCTGGAAATTCTCAGTTCATGTAATGTTGAAACTTAGCTTGAAGGATTTTGAGCATTACCTTGCTAGCAAGTGAGATGAGCACAATGGCATGATAGGTTGAAGATTCTTTGGAATTGCCTTTCGTTTGGATTGGAACGAAAACTGACCTTTAACAGCACTGTGGCCACTGATGAGTTTTCCAAATTTGCTGACATATTGAATGCAGCACTTTTACAGCCTTCTATTCAGTTCAGTCGCTCAGTTGTGTCTGACTTTTTGCCACCCCAAGAATCGCAGCATGCCAGGCATCTCTGTCCACCAACTCCCAGAGTTCACTCAGACTTATTCTTCAGGAATTTTAAACAGCTCAGCTGGAATTTCATCACCTTCCCTAGCTTTTCTTGTAGTGATGATTCCTAAAACCAACTTGACTTCATACTCCAGTATATCTGGCTTTATGTGACTGACCCCAGCATCATCCCTATTCCTGTCATTATGACCATTTTTGTACAGTTCTTCTGTGCATTCTTGCCACCTCTTCTTAATCTCATCTGCTTCTGTTAGGTCTTTGACTTTATGTTTTATTGTACCCATCTTCGCATGAAGTGCTCCTCTAGTATCTCCATTTTTCTTGAAGAAATCTATACTCTTTACAATTCTATTCTTTTCCTCTAATTCTAGCACTATTCACCTATGAAGACTTTCTTATCTCTCCTCGCTATTCTCTGGAAGTCTGCATTCCATTGGGTATATCTTTCCCTTTCTCCTTTGCCTTTCACTTCTCTTATTTTCTCAGCTATTTTTAAGGCCTCCTCAGGCAACCACTTTGCCTTCTCACATTTGTTTTTCTTGAGGATGGTTTTGATGACCACCTTCCATACAGTGTTATAAACCTCCACCCATATTTCTTCAGGCTAACAGACCTAATCCTTTCAATTTATTTTTCATTTCCACTACATAATCATAAGGGATTTGATTTAGGTCATAGCTGAATGTTCTAGTGGTTTTTTTTACTTTCTTCAATTTAAATGTGAGTATTGTTTGCTTCTGCTTAAGCATTGGTGCCAGATGACCACTCACCACTCTCAGTGCGTGTGGAGCAAAAACACACAATTAGAGGACTGTTACCCTGGGATTATGTTTGGCTTTTCACATGCTTAGTTGTGTGAGCTTGATCAAGTCTCTTAACCTCAGTTTTC
Organism: Procapra przewalskii; assembly: GCA_006410515.1. NCBI lineage: Eukaryota > Metazoa > Chordata > Mammalia > Artiodactyla > Bovidae > Procapra > Procapra przewalskii. Next base: position 70,310 of record SJYF01000628.1, on the reverse strand, counting down.
TCATCTGGAAAATGGGCACCATGATGATAGTTCCATGTTCTAGATTGCATGTGTGCCTGCAAAGAGCAAGTGGCCCTGAAAGGGCTTTCTGGGTTCCTCAGTCTGGAACAAATATGAATTATTCTGCCACCTGGGGAGAAGGAAATCTTCTGTTTAGAGGTTATGGCTGCCATCCCCAAGGCTAAATATTGATTCAAGCCAAATGACATCTATTTCTGAACCCTGACCCTGAACTCTGATTGACCTGATGCTTCTGTTTTCTGGGCTCCCACAAGAGCTAATGATTACTGGCTCTGATTACTCCCTTCATCAGCCTTACCAGTCAGCCTTTCCTTGTCAACTACTTCTCCCCTGAAGTCACACTGCAAGGAAAGTCCTAAAGGCTCTTGGTCTCTTTACAATTTCCCACATCTCCAGCATAGCAACAGTTAGCTGTTTTGGCTACTTGTCATAGTAACAAAAATGACAACCTGTAAAGTCCAATCTCAGCCTGTTAAATGAATCTTTCCCCATTTGGCCCTTCATGTTTAAATTACCTATAGTTGCCTTAGTAACCTTCCTATGCTTGCTGTTTAATGATGAAATATGTTGGACTACATCTAGTTTTCTTTCCCAAGAATAATTCCACATGCAATTAAATAACCAAACATTTAATCATCTAACTACCTACAAAAATTGACAAAAGCAAACCACCTATCACACGTTTTTGCTTGCCCCAAAACACCACTGAAGTGATCTGCTGAAACAATGTGATATATTGGCACCTTTTCTCTGGATTTGTGTTCCATCTAGTGCAGAATGTCTACCATAAGCCTGGCCCTTCAGCAGCTGGTCACCTAATTTTTGCAAATTTAGCCCACTGCAGATCCCTTCCACATCCATCAGTAAAATCTAGAGAACAAACTCAGTCAAATTCTCACTCCTTCAGAAAACAGTTTTTTGCTTTTTTAAGAAAACAATATTTGGTAACACATTCCAAATCTTGTGCTCCTTGCCTTGGATTCAAAGACCTGCACCAGAGAATGGGAAGCCTCCCCTTCCAACTAAATCTTTCTCCATTCCAAGCAGGACCAGAGCCTTCACTGCCCCCTGTGTCCTCATTGGTATCGTTCAGTTGCTAAGTCATTTTTGACTCTTTGTGATTACATGTTCGGCAACAAAACAGGCCTCCCTGTCTTTTCACTATTTCGTATAGTTTCCTCAAACTCATGTTCTTTGAGTAGATGATGCCATCTTACAATCTTATCCTTTTATTCCCTCTCCTTCTGCTCACAATCTTTCCCAGCATCAGGGTCTCTTCCAATGAGCTGGGTCTTCACATCATTGGCCTAAGTGTTGGAGCTTCATCTTCATCATCAGTCCTTTCATTGAATATTGCTCTACCACTTCCAAAACAAAACTCATGTTTCCAAATACCTAACAATATCGAGCATTGATAAAGTTTAGTAGAACAGGGATCTTGTCCTCTGGGAAATCCCAGCACTACTGCCCAGCCTTTCTCTTACCATTCTCTCCACCTGGCATAGAATTGCTTCCCTAGAGCTTCTCCAGCTTCAGATGGCCTGCTGACCCCAAATTGTCTGCTATCCAGGAATTGTTCCTTCCTCTTTACTTAAAGACGTCTGCCTGCTCCCTGATTGTCCTCTGTACATCAGTTCAGTTCAGTCTCTCAGTCACGTCCAGCTCTGCTATAACATGGGGTGCAGCATGCCATGCTTCCCTATCCATCACCAACTCCCAGAGCTTGCTCAAACTCATGTTCATCAAGTTGATGATGCCATCCAACAATTTTGTCTTCTGTCTTCTTCTTTGCCTCCTGCCTTTAATCTTTCCCAGCATCGGGGTATTTTATAATAAGTCAGTTCTACCCATCAATTGGCTAAAGTAATGGAGGTTCAGCTTCAGCATCTGTCCCTCCAATGAATATTCAGGACTGATTTCTTTTAGCATGTACTGGTTGGATCTCCTTGCAGTCCAAGGGACTCTCAAGAGTCTTGTCCAACACTGCAGTTCAAAAGCATCACCTCTTTGGTGCTCAACTTTCTTTATAGTCCAGCTCTCACATCCACTCATGACTTCTGGAAAAACCATAGTTTTTACTATACAGACATTTACTTGTAATGTTTACTTTGGTATTTTGTCAAGGTTTTTCATATATTTTCTTCCAAGGACCAAGTGTCTTTTTCTTCACAGCTGCAGTCACTATCTGCAGTGATTTTGGAGCCCAAGGAAATAAAGTCTGTCACTGTTTTCATTGCTTCTCCATGTATTTGCTGTGAAATAATGGAACTGGATGTGGTGATCTTTTTTTGATCTGTACATACCTCATCAAGACCATCCCCAAGAAAATGAAATGCAAAAAGGCAAAATGGTTGTCTGAGGATGCCTTAGAAATAACTTAGAAAAGAAGAGAAGAGAGAGGCAAAAGAGAAACTAAACACCTACCAATCTGAATGCAGAGTTCTAAAGATAGCAACAACAGATTTTTAAAAAGCCTTCCTTAGTGATCAGTGCAAAGATATAGAGGAACACAATAGAATGGGAAAGACCGGAGATCTGCTCAAGAAAATTAGAGGTAGGGAAAGATTATTTCTTGCAAAGATGGGCCAAATAAAATACAGAAATGAAATGGACTTAAGAGAAACAGAATATATCAAGAAAGGTTGAAAGAATACATAGAAGAACTATACAAAAAGGATATCAATGACCCAGATAACCATGATGGTGTGATCACTCACCTAAAGCTAGAAATCCTGAAATGTAAAGTCAAGAGGGCCTTAAGAAGCATCACTACAAGTAAAGCTAGTGGAGGTGATGGAATTGCAGTTGAGCGATTTCAAATCCTAAAAGATGATGCTGTTAAAGTGCTGCACTTAATATACTAGCCAATTTGGAAAACTCAGCAGTGGCAATGCCAAAGAAACACGATTTCAAAGAAAGTTCAACTACCACACATTTGCACTCATCTCACATACTACCAAAGTAATTTCTCCAAGCAAGTCTTCAACAGTACATGAACTGTGAAATTCCATATGTTCAAGCTGGAATTAGAAAAGGCAGAGGAACCAGAGATCAAATGCCATCATTTGCTGAATCATAGAAAAAGCAAGAGAATTCCAGAAATATACCTACTTCTGCTTTATTGACCATGCAAAAGCCTTTGACAGTATGGATCAAAAAAAAAAAAAAACTGTGAAAAACTTACTGAGATTGGAATAACAGACCATCTTACTTGCCTTCTGAGAAATCTGTATGCAGGTCAAGAAGCAACAGTTAGAACTGAACATGGAGCAGCAGACCGGTTCCAAATCAGGAAAGAAGTAATTAAAGGCTGTATATTGTCACCCTGCTTATTTAAATTATATGCTGGGCACATCCTGTGAAATGCCCAACTGGATGAAGCACAAAGTGGAACCATTGTTGCTGGGAGAAATAGAAACAACTTCAGATATGCAGATGATGCCACACTCATGGCAGAACATGAAGAGATACTAAAGAGCCTCTTGATGAAAGTGAAAGAGGAGAGTGAAATATCTGGTTTAAACTCCACATTCAGAAAATGAGTATCATGGCATTTGGTCCCATCACTTCATGGCAAATAGACAGGGAAACAATGGAAACTGTGAGAGATTTTATTTTTGGGAGCTCCAAAATCACTGCAGATGATGCCTTTAGCCATGAAATTAACAGATGCTTGCTTGTTTGAAGAAAATCTATGAGGAGCCTAGCAGCATTTTTAAAAGCAGAGATATTACTTTGCAGAAAAAGTTCAGATAAACAAAGCTATGATTTTTTCCAGTTGTCATATATGGATGTGACAGTTGGAACATAAAGAATGGTGAGAAATGAAGCACTGAAGGTTTTGAACTGTGGTGTTGGACAAAAATCTTGAGTGTCCTTTGGACTACAAGGAGATCCACCCAGTCATGCTAAAGGAAATCAATCCTGAATATTCACTGGAAGGACTGATGCTGAAGCTGAAACTCCAATACTTTGGCCAACTGATGTTAAGAACTTACTCATTAGAAAAGACCCTATTACTGGAAAAGATTGAAGGTAGGAGAAGAAGAGGATGACAGAGGATGAGATGGTTGGATGGCATCACTGACTCGATGACATGAGTTTGAGATAGATCCAGGAATTGGTGAAGGACAGAGAAGCCCGGCGTGCTGCAGTCCATGGGGTTGCAAAGAGTTGGACATGACTGAATGACTGAACTGAACTGAACATACCCCATAGCAAATGCTAGTTGTAATTGTCAAGTTTCTCCAGCAAGATGGGCCTCCCCAAACCCCCAACACACATCCCTAGTTAGTCTGCACCCATGCACAGAAGTCACTGCCTAGCATTCACAAGGCATTCAGTGAGTTCAGATTGCAGGGACACCTCTATTTTGGTAGACATAGAGGAGCAAAAGACACATTTATCCTCCTGTCTCAAACAACTTTAAAGTAGATGAGATAAATGAAATAGCAGTTTTCTACATCAAATGTCAGGCAGCAGAAAATGGATTCCTGAGGCAGGGAGCAAGCAAGGTGAGTTCTGCAATTGCCCCAACTCTAGAAATAGTTTCCAACTCATACATGGAAGGGCTATCTAGGCAGAGACAAACGGCCTCCCAAGAAGAGAGACTTGAGACTCTAGATAGAGTTCACAGGATAGAGCTACACACAGAGAACTCTGAGAGTGTACAGGTGATACCTTCCCAGTTTTCAGTAGAGAGTTGATAGTACTGGTCAGGATTATAGGGAACAATCCTTGAGTCTCAAATTGCGCCAAGTCTAATTGTATCCCCACCTACCAGCATGGAAATTAATCATAATTCCGATGACAGCAGTATGATCCTGAAGACAATATTGCCTAATTAGTGGGGAATAATAAACCTGGTCTAAAGTTTGGTCTTATATCAGCTAAAAAACCTGAATAGCAAGCCTTCAAAAAATACAATTGTTCCCAAGAATATAACAGTGTTTACAAACAGTGCCAGGAATAGTTTATAAAAATTAAGAATATCCAGCATCCAAAGGGTAAAAATTGCCATATCTAATATCCAATTTAAAGTTTCCATATGAATTGTGAAAATACTTGTCCTAGGTAAATTATAGTATTGTAAAGTAATTATCCTCTAGTTAAGGTAAATACATAAATTTCAAAAGAAAAAAAATTCCAATGTGTAAAGAAGAAGGAAAATATCCATAATGAGGAAAAAATCAACTAGTAAAAACAGTTAAAATATACATTACATAATTAGCAGGAAGGACATTAAAATGATTCCTAGAATAATAATCTCTATATTCATGAAGTCGAAGAATATTGAGTATGTTAAATAGAGACATAGAAAATAGGAATGAAAAGACTGTGGGAAAAAATTAATTGTGCATCACAGAGATTTGAAACAACTTTAAGAATACTGAAATATATGTAAATGGAATCCCACAGGAAGTGAAAGACGGAGAATAGAGAAATTACTGGCTGAAAATTTTCCAGATATGAGGAAAGCTTTAAACCCATTAACACAGAAGTTCAATTAATTCAAGGACAAGAAATAGGACAACAATTCAAAGGTGCATAATTCACTGTTTAAAACAATCAACCAAAGAAATGTAACCAGAAGGAAAAACAGACACAGTAGAATAAAAAATGGAAAGACAGCAGACTAGACATATGAAACAATTTTAGCCAGAGGACACTGGCACCACATCTTAAAATGCTGAGAGAAATATAATTGACTCAGAATTATATACCCAAGAAAAATACATATCAAAAACAAGATAAAATACTTTCTTTTTTTTTTCTTTTTTTTTTTTGATAAAATACTTTCAGAGACTTGAGCAACTATGAGACTGCATCACCACCAACAGACCAATGTAACAAGAAATGATTTTTAAAAGGCCTCAAACGTGAGATCTCCATAATTCTAGCCATTTCAGTCCTTCAAAAGACCTTGATCAGGACGAACTAATACTAAAGTAGAAATAGTCATTGTATTTGTACCCACTTCTAGAAAGTGTTGCTGACTCCTTAGTACTGGATCTTGCAATGCTGGTGGACTAGATGGAGAAGTGATGTGAACAGAAATACGGAAGATGAGACAGGTAGGTCAGAATGTGAGGTAACAAAGACAAGGTATTTAGAAGCTGAAGAATTGAGAGAAATTTGGGGTCTGAGTTGGAAAAGCAATTTCAAACCAAACTGCATTATGTGGTATGTATCATCCTCACTTCAGTCCTTAGAAGACCTCTACTGTCTTTTTTTTCTGGAGCATAGTTCAGGTCCATGTAGCTGTTTCTCATTGCTGTTCCTTCCACACTGTGCCTAGACGTTCAGCCTAATCCATTCAGAAAATGTTCCTTAAGGCTGGCGCTGCAGGCTACCTACAAAATGATTGATTCTCTGCTACTCTTTCAAAACGGAAAATAGTTTGTTATATAGCCATGAGCCCAGTAGCTGCTGCTGCTGCCGTTAAGTCGCTTCAGTCGTGTCTGACTCTGTGCAATCCCATGGAAGGCAGCCCACCAGGCTCCCCCGTCCCTGAGATTCTCCACGCAAGAACTCTGGAATGGGTTGCCATTTCCTTCTCCAATGCATGAAAGTGAAGTCACTCTGTCGTGTCTGACTCTTAGCGAACCCATGGACTACAGCCCACCAGGCTCCCCCATCCATTGGATTTTCCAGGCAAGAGTGCTGGAGTCGGGTCCCATTGCTGCAGGACTGCATTTCTGCACACCAGTGCTCTTAGTCATGACTGGTGACTGAGATGCAAGCAGATCTGTGAGAGGGATTTCCTGGAAGACTGCTTTCAAGGAGCTGATTTAGCTGAGAGATGGGACTCTTCCCTTCCCTACTTTCTTCCTAACTGTTGTCTGGATTTTAGTTGTGATGGTGGAACTCCTGCAGTTGTATTTGACAATCATGTAACTTTGGAGATGGATACCACCCAAGCTCTGGCTGGCCCACCTCCAGCTTTTTTCCAGTGGGAGAGAAAAATCAAGTTTGTCTTGCTAAAGTTATAGTTGTTTTAGATTTTTGCAATTTGCATCCAAACTTAATCCTGATACTGCTATGTGTTTAATATGATATAGCCTTATTATTTTGTTGGGTTTGGTGAATGTATTTATGTTTTACATTTCTCTAATTTTTTTAATTTTATAAATTGATTCATCAACCATTATACCCAAATTGTATAAATGCAAAATTATGATAATAAGCATGCTTTCCTCTAGATTTTGACTTTTTATACTTTCTTATCTTCTTTTCTTTCTTGTTTTCTCCATATTGTACAGCCTGGACCATGTTCTCTCTTATAACCTCATCCATATCCATATCTACAGGCAAAAATAGACCAAGAGCTGTGTGGGGAGAACCAAAGAATGAATATAGGGATATGAATGAAGGGTGGTGGGCCTTGTTACTTATCATGAATGTTCTGAAGTGGGATCACATTCCCCTGCCCTTCAGTGTGCCCACTACCCACTGTTTGCCATGAACATGGAAGATACTTCAGTTCTTGGAATTTGAGTAGAGATGATATCTCACTTTCAAATGGAACTATTATTTTCTGTCCCACTAGCTGGAATGCAGATGTAATGACAGGAGCTAGAGCAGCCATGTTAGACCAGAGGCAAGTAGCACAGGTGGAAGATGTGACAAGAAAGAAGCTGGGCCCTCATCTCTGTGGAGAGACCTGCACTAACATCATATGACAAAGAATTGAAATTGTATTGTATTTAAGATAATGTTATTTAGGGTTTGATTACAGTTGTTGAATCTGTAACTTAACACTCATAATAGAATAACTGATCTTTGTGTTAGCTTTGTCTTGACATTAGGGTCTGAATGAGACAACACCTACTGACGTATACTTAGAAGTGAGTCAAGTGACAGCCCTGCCCTCTGGAAGCTGTGGTCTAGTGTGGGATTCAGAAACTAAAGCAAGAACAAAGCCACATGGCAGGGCAACTTCAAAATCCTGTAGGAACCCTTGGGAGGGGAGCCTCAATTAGTCCTGATCTCAGGAGGTTGCTTGAAGCAGGGACAATCCTTTCTCTTTCTCCTCATAAATAGGCCTTGGTGCCAGTTTCATGTAAAAGTGATTTATTTCAAATTCCTTCCAAAGTGCTTTCCCTTTTGATCCAGTGCTTACGATGCATTTGAGAACGGGTTTGGGAAGACTGCAAATGCCCCAGGGCAACTAAGCTGGTGGGCCACAACTCCTGGGTCTGAGTGCCCTAGAGCCTGTGATCTACATCAGGAGAAGCACAGGATTGAAAAGCCAGTGCACTGCAATTACAGAGTAGCCCCTGGTTGCTGTAAAACTTAAAAAAAAGAAATTCTCCCAGAGAAACCAGTGACGGTTAAGTGGAAGCAGGACAAGAAAAAGGATGAAACCAGCCTGGGTCTGATATCATGCAAGGCATGGAGAGGGTGCGACAGCCTGTTTTCACAGGGAACTTGGGATATAAGTTGTGCCTCAAACGTGCCCCAACCCAAGGCTAGGGAGCTGGGCTTTCACTCTCCCACTAGTGCCTCCCTCTCATCCTTCAACTAACATCCAGCTGGTGTCTCCAAGCCCTTGTGTTAGATCCTCCAAAGACAAATCAAAAGTGCCACTAGAAGCAAAAGACACCAAAGCTCAGGAAAATGCAACCTCAGATAATGTCTAGATTTCTGCACCCGTTCTGCCATCTCCAGCATCATGTCTGAAATCCTGCCAGTCTAAAAAACTCTGTGGTTCTCTACATGTAAGCATTTTTTAAAAATTCAGGTTTTAATTTGTATAGGAGTGTATTTAATTTACAGCATTATATTAATATTGTATGGGAAATTCATTTCCATATACATACACATGTACCCATTGTTTCTTAGCTTCTTTTTCCCTACAGGATATTATAGACTACTGATCAGAATTCCTGTGCTGTACAGTAGCTCTTTGCTGGTTATCTATTAAATAAAGTAGTATACATATATTAATCTCAAACTCTCAATTTATCTCTCTGCCACCTTTCCACTTTGGTAACTATAATTATTGTTTTGATGGAGGGATGTGTCTAGGCACTTTTTGAATCAGGGTTTGTACTCATGAGAGTGCAGTGTCCAGGGAAAACAAGCCTGAGAGAGACTTATTTGAGATGATGCTAAATGTTGAGAAGGACACGGCCATGCAGAAAGCTAGGAGAAAAACATTCTAGATGTGGGAATTACCACTGCTAAGGACCAGGGTGACCAAGCTTAATAAATGGCTACCATTCTACTGCCAACATTCCTTCCATGTTTGGAAACTGGCTACAGGACAACCACCATACCTCATCCCATGCTTCAGTTATAAGTTAGAAACAATAAGGCATGTTAGCCTTCCTAAGAAGGGAGAGCCTGGGGTATCATGAGGCTGAATATGCTGTGGTTCAAAGACATTTATACAAACTGGTTATTACCAGGAGCATCAGGTGCCAGGGGCACCACCAATGCCTCTGAATATCTCCATATACTTGTTCTCAGGAGTAGAAATGCCAAGGAACAGCTAGCGTGAAGACATAAGTAATCACTCTTGTTTCATCTTGCCCCATGTGATTCCCATGGCTCTTTGACCACACTGCTCTCTGCCCAAAAGCTCTTTCCTCTATTCCGTCTTCAAAGGTGGCTTGTGAATTACATCAGCACCTGACTGTGAAGCCTAGTGACTGAAACTCAACTCACAGTCAGCTGGGACCCAGAGATGTCCAGACTTGTCCTGAGTTTCTGTCCTTTTTCTCCAACCGGATTTATAAAGCAAAGTCCCTAAAAAATTAAAGGGTGATTGTAATTCTCTCAAGGCCATTGAATCTCCAAGGTCTATTTGGAGCATCAAAGAGGGAACACATCCGCTGCATTCAGGCTAGTCTCAGACCCCAACCTCGCTCAGCCAGGGTTTCCCTGAGGAAACCTAAGGCACTTATCCTTTCCAGAAAGCTACGAATAGAATGCTTCTTGCTCTGAATTCAGGTTCATGTTACCCAGTCAGCCAAGGGTGTGTCTTGTGTGAAGGAGGAGTGGGAGCTCTGGGGATCTGAATTGATAGTGAGTCAGTCACCACCTTCATGACTGCCTCCTATGGTCACTACAGCTGGGGCTCTCCCACTGTCCCTGGAACCAAGAAGAAACAGCCCTGAATATTGCCTTCCTGCTGCTACATGGAGGCAGCTCTGCTAATAAAATCAGAACTAGACTTGAGGGGCAACAGGAAAGAAACTTCCACTTTGGTGCTTGCAGACATCTTAGGGCTACTCAGCAGTGGATGCAATTGAACTTTCTCTCGTCTTTCCCTTCTTGGAAGTATCCTAGCCTGGGAACCAGAGTTCCTGGGTCCCAAGTATTCACTAGCTTACTTGCAGCTAAGGTGAGTCACACCCCCTAGGGTTTAGTTTCCCATCTCTTGGATGAGGGAGCCTGGACTTGCTCCAGAACACTTTGTCCAGACTGAGGCTCAGTGCCAATCAGAGGACAAGTGGACCAGAGGCGCAAGTTTCTGAGGATGCTGAGGCTGCCTCTGGTGGGCATGGGGCTGTAACTTGTCTGTTGATGTTCATGTGTTCTGGACTCAGGACTGGGAATGGCAGACCACTTGGCACACAGCTTCTGTGACACTGAGGACCTTAGAGGCCTTGCCCACTGGAACTTACCATCATCTGGGTTCCATGGGATGAGATCAGGTATTTAGAAGCCAGAAGTTACCAATGGGGAAGCTTGTAGATTCCTCAGCAGAAACCCAAAATAGGCTAACGACTCATCTGTCCTAAAAAACTCTGGAAACTCGATATGCCAGGACTCTTAGACAAATTTTGTAATATTTTAAATACTATTTAAAGTTGGTCATTTTTTGGATGATCTGCCATTTGCTCTCCGGCTTGGGATGATACCCACAGTTAGAGTTGAATCAAAGGGCCTCTGGGGGAGGCCTTCTCCCTGTGAGTCATTAGGAGTGAGTACAGCTCTCTCTCCTCCACCTCTGGAGCAGGAATTCCAGCAGGAAGGATGCGACCTCCAAGTTTAACCGAACTACTCAAGAAGGTCTGGCCCTCAAGTAGGCACTATTCTTTCCCCAGTGCTTCCTCTTTCCCTCCTGGGTCCTGGGCAAGCTGCCCACCTCCTGGTTACTGGGTTCTTAATTCCTATTCCCTTCACTTGTAGATATCTATGCAGTCCCACTTGTGGCTCCCTCCCTATCCAGGCCCAATTCCTCACCTGCAGATGGCACTAAAGAAGGGAAAACCAAGATGGGTCTGCCCAGTTCATTCTTTCTAAAAATATCTGCATTCCTTCTATTTACAGACCCTGTCCTAATCATCAACATCTCCAGCTAGATGACTCAGCTTAGCAGAGGAATGGAGAGGCAGATGGTGTGTGTGTGTGTGTGGGGGGGCGTTAAGGGTGTTAGGTGTTGGGGACAGTTTTCAGATGATAAGAGATGAGTTGGGTAAGGAGCATGTGGACCTCCAACCACTCATTCATTGGGAACCTGCCTGAATCTGCTATCTTGGGCTCCTAAGAGTATCACTAAGACAGAAACTTAAAAATGGACTCTTTATAAACTTCTTACTGCAAAATAATTTCAAACATAACAAATATAAGAAAGAACAGTGTCACACACCCTATATTTCATTTTTCAGCATGAGTAACTACAAAACTAACCTCTCAGTCCCACCGGTTGTCATAGACTGGAGACTATGCAACATCAAGGTGATGGCCAATTGAGTTCCTGGTGAAGATATTCTTGACTTGCATCAGTCTTTCTCTTCTTGCTATGTTCTCACATATGGTGGCTGAAGGGAAGGAAGAAGAGGGAGAATAAGAGAGAAAAAGAGGGAGAGGCTATTCCCATCATGAGGGGCGACCATCAAAACCCCATGTCAACCTGGGTACCTCCCAAAGGCCCTACTTCCTAATACCATCACATTGGGAGTCAAGGATGGACACAATTCATCCATAGCAGCTATGCGTTGTGTAGCAGGTATCTCTTTTTAATTCAAGAGAGACCATCATTTCATTCTCTCTTTTACCCCTTATTCATTTTTCCTGAAGTATTTTGGGAAAAGATGAACATTCCACAAAATGTATACAATGAGTATTTTTGGTGGAATGATAGAATATGAAAAAATGCTCTTTTTCCCAATAAAATGAATATTTTATATCCAGTCCATGTGCAAACTTCCCTGATTCTAAAAAAGCAGATGTCTTTTAACAGTTTATTGAAAGAATGTACTCATACGATGCACTTGGTTGTTCTCTTTTAGGACGAAATAACTGTTCCTCTCCCAATTTTAATGCCATTCATTTGTTCAGAAACTGGGATGAAGCAGGGTGGCTTGTCTTACAGAATGTCCCACTATTGGGTTCAGAGCAGGAGTCCACAGTACCAGCTCAGTGGGTCAGGACCAGTATCAGTCCTTGGTCTATTAGGAACCAGACCTCCACAGCAGGAGCTGAGCTGCAGGACAGTGAGTGAGGCTCCACCTGTATTATTGCTGATCTCCATCACTCTCTCATCATCCCCTGAAGGGGCAGTCTAGCTTGTTTTCCTAGAACTGCTTGTAGTTACATAACTGATGCTTAACAGAAACAAAAATAGCATAAATATTGGTGATTATTTTCCTTTCTCAGTGCTCAGAATGGTGAGTTGGTGTCCTGGAAATCTATCACACTGGCAAATTAGATGTTGCTCATTAACATTTAAACACATTCAGACAGCTTAAAATGTAATATTAAAAAATTAAGAGAATGGGATCCAGCGCCATCCTTCATGGCAAATAGAAGGAGAAAAGGTGGAAGCAGTGACAGATTTCTTCATCTTAGCCTCTCACACCACTGTGGAGGGTGCCTGCAGCCATGAAATCAGAAGGTGATTGCTTCTTGGCAGGAAAACTATGAGAAACATAAACAGTGTGCTGAGAAGCAGAAACATCATTCTGCCCCAAAACTGGTAGATGTTTGGCCTTTTCATTTGGAGACCTAAACTTTCTGTCCAGCCCTCCTTGGTCTTTGAAGTCCCTCAGCTTTCTTGTCCTTCAAGAGTCCCAAGATTATTCTGTGCATTTCTTTACCCAGTCCTGAAATCAGCCACCTCTTTAAGAAACCATGCATTGTCTGATGGGAAATGTATTTAGAAGCTAGATGTTAGACCTCAGAATAGTCACTGTTATCAAGTTGTCATTGCTTCTAGGCTTTACAGTGCTCAGTGTAGGAAGTACACATTTTCCTTAAAAATTAAAAAGGAATATAATTAGTTGGTACAGGCTTATGCTTTCAGTTCAAGATTTAAGACAGCACAGTTTGAATTAAACTTCTTTATATTATATGTGAACCTCTTTTCCTAGCCACTGAAAGTCTTACTTCAGAACATTAGTTTTCATTATTGTCTTGCTTTTACCTGTTAACATACATATGACTAAATCACAATAACAGAAACAATATGAGGAGCAATAAGTTGCTGAAATATTGCTTGCCTCAGCTGTGATGGCGGTGCAGATGCATGGCAGCTACAAAGGCAGTGCAGAAGCCCGGAGAAGAGGAACTACCCCACGTCCAAATCAGGGGCAGCAGCAGAGAGGAGCTACCGTACTTCCAATGTATGGAGAAGTGGCTACACTTTGCATGAAGAGCTGTGAGGAGATACCCCACGTCCAAGGTAAGAGGAACCCAAGTAAGAGGGTAGGCACTGAGAGAGGGCATCAGAGGGCAGACAGACTGAAACCACAATCACAGGCAACAATCCAGTCTGTCACACGGATCATAGCCTTGTCTAACTCAATGAAACTAAGCCATGCCCTGTGGGGCCACCCAAGACGCATGGGTCACAGTGGAGTCAATGTGGTCCACTGGAGAAGGGAATGGCAATCCACTTCAATATTCTTGCCTTGAGAACCCCATGAACAGTATGATAAGGGAAAAAGAACACAGAAAGATGAACTCCCCAGGTCGGTAGGTGCCCAATATGCTACTGGAGACCGGTGGAGAATTAACTCCAGAAAGAATGAAGGGATGGAGCCAAAACAAAGAAAACACCCAGTTGAGGGTGGGACAGGTGATTGAAGCAAGATAAGATGCTGTAGAGAGCAATATTTCATAGGAACCTGGATTGTAAGGTCCATGAATCAAGGCAAATTGGAAGTGGTCAAACAGGAGATGACAAAAATGAACATAGACATGAGGAATCCAAGAACTAAGATGGACTGGAATGGGTGAATTTAACTCAGGTGACCATTATATCTACTACTGTGGGCAGGAATCCCTTAGAAGAAATGGAGTAGACATCATAGTCAACAAAAGATTCTGAAATGCAGTACTTGGAATCAGTCTCAAAAATGACAGTATGATCTCTGTTTGTTTCCAAGGCAAACCGTTCAATATCATGGTAATCCAAGTCTATGCCCAGATCAGTAATCCTGAAGAAGGTGAAGTTGAACAGTTCTATGAAGACCTTAAAGACCTTCTAAAACTAACACTCTAAAAAGATGTCTTTTTTTTTTTTTAATAGCAGACTGGAATGCAAAAGTAGGAGTCAAAATACACCAGGAGTAACACGCAAATTTGGCCTTGGAGTACAGAATAAAGCACGGCAAAGGCTAAGAGAGTTCTGCCAAGAGAATGCACTGGTCATAGCAAACACCGCCTTCCAACAACACAAGAGAAGACTCTACACATGGACATCACCAGATGGTCAACACGAAAATCAGATTGATTATATTCTTTTCTGTCAAAGATGGAGAAGCTCTATACAGTCAGCAAAAACAAGACTGGGAGCTGACGGTGGCTCAAAACATGAACACATTATTGGCAAATTCAGACTGAATGTGAAGAAAGTGGAGCAAAGTACTAGACCATTCAGCTATGACCTAAATCAAATCCCTTACGGCTATAGAGAGGAAGTGAGAAATAGATTTAAGGGACTAGGTCTAATAGACAGAGTGCCTGATGAACTATGGACAGAGGTTCATGACATTGTACAGGAGACAAGAATTAAGACCATCCTCAGAAAAAGAAATGCAAAAAAGCAAAATGGCTGTCTGAGGAGGCCTTACAGATAGCTGTGAAAAGAAGGGAAGAAAAAAGCAAAGCAGAAAAGCAAAGATATACCGAGGTTAATGCAGAGTTCCATCTAATAGCAAGGGGAGATAAGAAAGCCTTTCTCAGTGATCAGTGCAAAGGAATAGAGGAAAACAATAGAATGGGAATGACTAGAGATCTCTTCAGGAAAATTAGAGATACCAAGGGAATATTCCATGCAAAGATGAGCTCAATAAAGGGCAGAAATGGTATGGACCTAACAGAAGCAGAAGATATTAAGAAGAGGTGGCAAGCATACACAGAAGAACTGTACAAAAAAGATCTTCATTACCCAGATAATCATGATGGTGTGATCACTCACCAGGAGCCAGACATCCTGGAATGTGAAGTCAAACGGGCCATAGGAAGCATCACTACAAACAAAGCTAGTGGAGGTGATGGAATTCCAGTGGAGCTCTTTCAAATCCTGCTTTGATAGTGCTGTACTCACTATGCCAGCAAATTTGGAAAACTCAGCAGTGGCCACAGGACTGGAAAAGTTCAGTTTTCATTGCAATCCCAAAGAAAGGCAATTCCAAAGAATGCTCAAACTACCGCACAATTGCACTCTTCTCACACGCTAGTAATGTAATGCTTAAAATTCTTCAAGCCAGGCTTCAGCAGTACGTGAACTGTGAACTTCCAGATGATCAAGCTGGTTTTAGAAAAGTCAGAGGAACCAGAGATCATATTGGCAACACCTGATGGATCATCAAAACAGCAAGAGAATTCCAGAAAATCACCTTCTTCTGCTTTACTGACTATGCCAAAGCCTTTGTCTGTGTGGATCACAATAAAATATGGAAAATTCTGAAAGAGATGGGAATACCAGACCAATAGTCCTCCCTCTTGAGAAACCTGTATGCATATCAGGAATCAACAGTTAGAAGTGGACATGTAACAACAGACTGGTTCCAAATAGGAAAGGAGTATGTCATGGATGTATATTGTCTCCCTGCTTATTTAACTTATATGCTGTGTACATCATTAAAACACTGTACTGAAGGGAGCACAGGCTGGAATCAAGATTGCCAGGAGAAATTTCAATAACCTCAGATATGCAGATGACACCACTCTTATGGCAGAAAGTGAAGAACTAAAGAACCTCTTGATAAAGGTGAAAGAGGAGAGTGAAAAAGTTGGCTTAAAGCTCAACGTTTCTAAAACTAAGATCACGGCATCCAATCCCATCACTTTATGGCCAATAAATGGGGAAACAGTGGAGACAGTGGTTGACTTCATTTTTCTGGGCTCAAAAATCACTGCAGATGTTGATTGCAGCCATGAAATTAAAGCATACTTACACCTTGGAATACAAGTTGTGACCAACCTGGAAAGCATATTGAAAAGCAGAGTCATTACTATGTCAACAAACATCCAGGTAGTCAAGGCTATGGTATTTTCAGTGGCCATGTATGGATACGAGAGTTAGAATATAAAGAAAGCTGAGCCCTGAAGAATTGATACTTTTGAACTGTGGTGTTGGAGAAGGCTCTTGAGCATCTCTTGGAGTGCAAGGAGATCCAACCAATCCATCCTAAGGGAAATCAGTCTTGAATGTTCACTGGAAGGACTGATGCTAAAGCTGAAACTCCAGTACTTTGGCCACCTGATGTGAAGAGCTGACTTATTTGAAAAGACCCTGATGTTGGGAAAGATGGAGGGCTGGAGGAGAAGGGGATGAGAGAGGATGAGATGGTTGGATGGCATCACCAACTCAATGGACATGAGTGTGTGTGGACTCCGGTAGTTGGTGGTGGACGGGAGGCCTTGTGTGCTGCTGTTCATGGGCTCATAAAGAATTGGACATGACTGAGCAACTGAACTGAGCTGAAGTTGTTGAATATAGTTTCAGATTTCTTTCCTTTTTTCCTTGGTTTTCTTTGGTTTTGTTTTTGATGGGATGTATTTTTTGTTTTTCCTTAGAAGATATTCCACTCTGAATGTAGAGTCATAAGTCTGAATTTTAAAGCCATGTAAGTAATATGTTGTTATAGGTAGCTAGTCAACAACTTGATGCAATTAGATTTATTAGTCTTTGTTCTCAGTTTGTTCAGTTCAGTTCAGTCCTTCCGTTGTGTCCATCTCTTTGCAACGCCATAGATTGCAGCAGGCCAGGCTTCTCTATCCATCACCAACTCCTATAGCTTGCTGAAGCTCATGTCCATTGACTTGGTGATGCCATCCAACCATTTCATCCTCTGTCTTCCACTTCTCCTCTTCCCTTCAGTCTTTCTTAATATCAGGGGTTCTTTTTGTTCCAATGAGTCAGCATGTTTAGTATGCATTCAGTCTCTTTTTAAATCAACCAACATGAAGGGACCAAATGCCATGATCTTTGTTTTCTGAATGTTGAGCTTTAAGCCAACTTTTTCACTCTTCTTTTTCACTTTCATCAAGAGGCTTTTTTAGTTGCTCTTTGCTTTCTGCCATAAGGGTGGTGTCATCTGCATATCTGAAGTTATTGATATTTCTCCCGGCAATCTTGATTCCAGCTTGTGTTTCTTCCAGTCCAGCATTTCTCATGATCTCCAGGGGATCTTCCTGACCCAGGGATTGAACTCAGATCTCCTATATTATAAGTAGACTCTTTACCACTTGTGCCACCAGGAAAGCCTTTGAAGTATTGTTGAGAAATGCCAAATGTGACACAAAGGCAGCAAGTGAACAAATGCCATTCCTCTCTGTCCCTACTGCACTCCCAACTCTAGGCCAGAAGAAAAACCTTCAGAGACTGAAGGCTGATTCCAGCACATCACTGTGGAGATTTCGTTCACACTGTTTTTTTGGTGAAAAAAAAATTAGTTGCCAATGTTAAAATCAGTTGATTGTATATAAATATCCAAACTGCGGATTCTCCTGAAAATATAGGCAACTGGCATGCTTTCCAGCATGGCTGAAGTGGAGGAAAGGCTGCTCCAAGAGGTAAGGCCTGTGCTGCCGAGGGTCCAACATGGCCACCTAGTCCTAGTATCATATCTCCTGCCTCCTGGGGCCATGAGTTTGTGAGAACTAGACTTCTAGCTCTCTTAGGATAAAGACTACTTTTGTCTTGATCAACTTTGACTTTGAAGCCTTTAACCCAGAACCTAGCACACAGTTCTTCCTTGTATGTTTGCTGGATGATGTAAAACATCTTGTGGATGTATATGACATTTCTTCCAATACTGAAGCCATGCCACTGAAGTACCGCTCTGTCCTAATTATTTGATGCAGCCTGGCATCATAGATGCCCCTGCTGTCTGCCAATAGACCCACTACCTAAAGCCAGTTGTGTGTCCCTGGGCTGTCCTGAAGTCTTCAATTTGCCATTTGACAACTTATCTTCCTAACAATCTCCTTTCCAATGAGTACAGCAATGCATATCTCATGAAGGGGCTAGGAAGATGACCTGAAACCACGAATGTTGAGCATGGCCCCTAGTATCCATTTTCTTGATGTTCTTAGCCATTTTTTTTCTCCAGGTAGGCAAGGTTCTCTGTCTTCTTGATGTCCGTGCAGATCAGTCTGATTTTCCATCCACGATACCAGGAAGAGATTACAATGCAATTCTCTGTATTCTGAGAAGCTTCAAAGGCCACTCGTGAAGGACACTGATGAAGGTAAAGATTTTATCAAGACCTTTGTGTGTGTGTGTGTGTGTGTGTGTGTGTGTGTGTGTGTTTTCCAGATCTTTCAGTGGCCTTAAGGGGAAAACTAGGGTAGGTCAAATCATATATAACTAGGGGCTGCTGGTCATCACTACATGCTAAGAACCCAAACTACCCTGAGTACCTGGAGCTAGGAAAGAAGCATGAAATGGATTGTGCTCCTCGGGCTGGTGGCCTTCTCAGAGTGCATAGTCAAGTAAGTATGGGGACTGTGAGCCACATCATGTTCCTTTCTCGGATTTTTCTTTTAATCTGATTATTCCACCCATCAGGTTTAGAAGAAAATGGAATCTTTCCTATTTATCAGGTACCTTATATCCATCACCTCACTTATCCTCAAGATATTCTATTTGGGGGGTTTGTATTGTTACATTCCACCATTTTACTGAAGGGAAGACTGAGACACCACATGATCATATGGCTTACCCAAGATTGCAGAAAATAACTTGGATTCAAATTGATGTATTTGTCATCGTATATGCATAAAATTCTGATAATAATGTGCCTCATAAGAATGATTAGAAAATACACAGGGCCATTACAATGACAGTTGTGCCTTAACACTGACAGCTTGTTGTAGCATCTTCTTTGTTTTCTTTGTCAAATGCTCGGTGAAAGAATACCTTTAAGGCGAGTGAAGGCCGTGAGGAAAACCCTCAGTGGAAAAAACGTGCCAAACAATTTCCTGAAGGAGCATGCTTACAGTCTGTCCCAGGTTTCTTCTCGTGACTCAAATCTAAATATTCAGCGGCTAAGAAACAGCTTGGAAGTGAGTATTTTGGGAGGATGGTGCTCCACAGCGCCCCCTGGTGCTCTATCTTAGCACTGGGGCTCATCTGGAGGTGCCTGGTGGGGTGTTGGGGTTGGGGTTCCTGCAGGAGGCAGAGACACTGGAAAACGGGGACCCCACCCAGAGGAGAAGGCACTCTCATCCTCCACTGTTGATCTTGGTAATTGGGCCTGGTAATTACCAGGTGGCAGATGAACATCCATTTCTGTGTCAAAGATGTGTCATTAGTTTGAGGACGATTGTTCCTTAGGAACCAGGTGAGCCACTCAGTTACAGATGAAGAGTGAGCCATCACTGATCAAAAGGTAGAACCAAATGCAAAGCAATTGTGACTCCCCAGGCAGAGGAATTCAGTTTCCACAGATGCAAGAACCACAGCAGTAAAAAGTTACTGAACCCACATTCCATGTAAGGCCATAAGAATCTAACACTGTGGTTACTATTTTTAGGTTAGACAAAGGGTTTATTTTGTCTTCAAGAATGCCCATGCCAGCCTGAGAGATAGGCAAAGGGTATATACATGTCGAATGAAAGGGTCAGCTGTGTGGTCTGATAGAGGGAGTGGCTGGGGTTGATCCAGAAGGACCTCCTGGAGAAGGGGGCGCTGAGGCTGGGATTGAAGAGACTACAGACCATCTCAAATGAAGGCACCAGGACTTCCCTGGGTGTCCAGCGGCCCAGTGATGATGCCTCTGTGCTTCCAATGCAGGAGGTACCTCTTCAATGCCTGGTCATAGAATCAATATCCTGCACACAACGTAGAACAGGAAAAATATATCAAAATGCAGACGGCTCTGTGACCAGAGTCTGTGAGCTGCATGGTGGTTAGAAAGTGATCTCAAGAGATATGTGACTACCCCCTGCTTACCTATATAAGCTGGGAGTTTGCAGCAATAAAGTGGAACTGCTTCAACGGA
>SJYF01000628.1:36218-47345 GCA_006410515.1 Procapra przewalskii | reverse complement strand
AGCTTCTAACCTCTCTCTGCCACTCACTAGCCAGTTACAGACCTCAGTCTGGATCTCAATCGCCCCCAGACGTTATTTCTGCATCTGTACATGGGGACCTTATAGGGCTTTGATGGGTGGACAAGCACAGCTCTCAGACAGTGCTGTTGTGACTGTCCTCCAAGGATCGCCCCCCTCACTTCTCTCTACAGAGACGACCGGGAGGGCAGTGTGGTGCTGTTTGGTGGGGTGGACCACAGCTACTACAAGGGAAAGATCAACTGGATACCATTGATCCAAGCGGGCAACTGGATTGTACGCATGGACCGGTAAGCCTCTCCCTCTGAGGTTTAGCTCAAGTGATGCTCCCACTACTTTACATGGACACAGGCAGACACGCACAAATGCATTCTCAGACACACAGTCACACAGACATATACACCACCCACAATGACACAGACAGACACACAGACACATGGAAACACACAAACGGACACACATAAACATACACAGAGACACATATAAACATGCATAGCTAGTTAGAAACACAAGCACTCACAGAGACACATACAAACACACAAGCAAGCAAACACACAAGCACACAGATACACAAACAACCCATGGGTTCATAATCCCCAGGCCTTCTGAGCAAGGCTCTGACCAGGGTCCTAAAAGGGTCCAGAGAGGTCTGTGCAGCTGGGAGAGGGCTGCATCCACTGCCCTTTGAGGTGGGGAGCATGGTTAGAGGACTCTACATTGTGGTGAACAGAGGATCAGGGAGAATTTCAGCAGCCTGAACAGAGTTATGATAAGATGACCAACAGTCGTACAGATAAATGTCTGTTTAAGAACAGGGAAAGTTCTAAGCAAATGGGGAAAACTGGTCTCCTTAGGGAGCAGCTACCCAGCAATGGAGAGAGGTTGGCTACAGTCTTAAGATGAGAAAGCAACTAATAAAAAAGACACCCCCACGTACCTTGGCACACAGTAGGGGGCTATAAGAGAGAATCAGGAAGGTGGAATCTAGGGGTGACCTGAGGACAAGAGGCATAATTGATAGGTTTCTGTGTGAGACTGTCAGACAAAAGCTGAACTGTCCTTTGGAGTTTCTGTGGGCTAGTTATATATTTCCTGGTCAGGGTCTCAGGGTCTGAGCTGGTTGTAGGAGTAGTGCTGGGAGACACCCTCTCCCAGAGGAGCCCCTCTCTCCCACTACTGTCAGAATCTTCTGCCCTGGTTAATCTCCTTCTTCACTCTGTGTGCTACCTGTTATTTGCTCCCCACTGGATTCAGCTCTCTGGATGCTTCTCATTGTTTTCTCAGTCTTCATTCAGTCATTGAACAGACAAGCATTGGGCATCCACTGTGTGCTTGGCACTTGGACCCGGGAGACAATGAGAATACAACTCGTCCTCACATCTGAGATGGCTATATGCATGAAGTGAATCACCCACATAGTGAATTGTGACTTTGGTACATGCTAGACATGAGGAGAAGGCAATGGCAACCCACTCCAGTACTCTTGCCTGGAGAATCTCAGGGATGGTGGAGCCTGGTGGGCTGCTGTCTATGGGGCTGCACAGAGTCAGACGCGACTGAAGTGAGTTAGTAGCAGCAGCAGCAGCAGCAGACATGAGGAAGGGTCTACAGACATTGAACAAGACAGGAGACTGATAAACAGAGAGGAAAGTCTTCCTGAAAACTGTACAGTTAAGGTGGAATCTGGAAGATGAGAAAAATTTGCTAGCCAAAGTGGAGTGGAGTCTTCTAGGAAGGAAGACCAGCCTGTGTCAAGGTGCAAAAGATCCTGGTGTATTTAAGTACTGCATTCAAGGATGTCAAGAAAGGTGCTGTGTCGAGAGTAAAGGAAAAGAGGACACGAGACAAAGGGCTGTTTAGGAGACAGTCCGGAGGGGGGCAGCTCTGGTGAGACTCAGAATGACCTTGATGCCCACTTTCTTCCACTCTCTCTCAGCATCTCCATGAAAAGAAAGATTATTGCTTGTTCTGGAGGCTGCGAGGCCCTTGTGAACACTGGAACAGCACTGATCAAAGGCCCAAGAAGACTGGTCAATAAGATACAGGAGCTCATCGGCACCAGGCCACGGGGTTCCAAGGTGAAGGGTCATGCCCCAGGGTCACTCCCAGTCTCCACACAAAACAAGGATCTCCAAGGCCAACCTCTCACCCTCTCTCTCTAACAGCACTACGTTTCATGTTCTGCAGTCAACACGCTGCCCTCTATTATCTTCACCATCAACGGCATCAACTACCGGGTGCCGCCACGAGCCTACACCCTCAAGGTGAGGGGACAATACTGAGGGGTGGTTCTCAAACTGGGGCTTGCAGCAACCCACAGGCTGCTGTTGGGAGGAGACGCCCTCTACTGGCCATCTCACACCATTGCAGATGCTGATGAGCCCTGGGGCTGGGTCAGTGCCTGCCAGAAAACCAATCATTTGAGATTAAAGGGCCGTCTGGGACACTGACCTTCCTGAAATAAATATGGAGACGCCACACAATGCTGGCATGGTGGGAATTACAAGGAGAGGGGAACACTAAGGCCCTCAGTCCTCAAAGAGCTTCAGTTCAATCTGAACCCTTAGCTGCATGAACATGGAAGTCAGCTCCAGCAGTCCCTGAAATAGGCCACGTTACAAGGAGAATGGCTGGAGGCAGTCCCAGTGTGATGTCCCAGCATAGGTTAACAGTCTGCCTTCTCTTCTCAAGTGTTTTTCTATTTTGGATGATAAATTACACGGTCAGCTTGGTACTCGGCTGCATCTTCCCCTTGCTCTGGCCAGGTGCCTCCTTTGTGAGTTGGGGTACCCGACCCCTCTGTGGGGAGGTTGGATACTAAGGTGAATAAAGGGTGCACAGTGAATCCTCTGCCCCAGTACAGGGTGAAGGGTTCATGTCAGCTCCCTGCAGGAGTTCAAAGCAGGCTGATGGGCTCAAAGGCGGCTTTGAGGAAGAAAAGGGATTTCAGGGATTCTAAAAACACAAACTCATTGAGCCATATGGAGGGTTGCTTGGTTCTAGGCAGAACTGCCCTGGATTCCATGCAAATGGCCACTCAAGGTGGTCTGCACTGGGGCACTGAGGATTAACCAGGGGTGATGAGGGCTACAGACTGACCAGTGGGGATGGGGAACCAGAGTACGTTACCCAACCAAGCCTGGAGTGGCCAAGGAGGGTGAGTGTGGGCCGAAGGAGGCTTCTCAGAGTTCCTCAGTTAACATGTTGTTCGCACTGCTCTATTTAAGATGGATAACCAGCAACGAATTGCAGTGTAGCACAGGGAACGCCACTGAGTTATATTACAGCCTGGATGGGTGGGGTATCTTTGGGACCAGGGGACCCAGATACATATGGTTAGTCCCTTTACTGTTCACCTGAAACTCAGAATATTGTTAATCAGCTATACTCCAATACAAAAGAAAATTTTTAAATAAAATATGGATTGTGGGGACACAGGAGGAGAACCAGCATTCTCTGCAGAGAAAACAAGGAGCAGAACTCAGAAGGAAGGAAACAGGAAGCGAGGAGAGCTACAGACACTCTTGTTCTTTTCTAAAAAATTATATTGACGTGTGGCTGATCTTCAGTGTTGTGTTAAGTTCTGCTGCACAGCAATGTGATACACATAGAAAGTGTGTTATACACATAAAAATACTTTTTCTTATCCTTTTTCCTGTAGTTTATCACTGAATAGGAATATAGTTCCTTACTCTCTACAGTAGGACATTGTTGTTTTTCATTCCTCTGTTTCCCCAGCTCCCAGTCCTCCACTCACTACACCCTTCTTCATGGCAACCTCATGTCTTGGCCCTCTTTGGTTTTGGCTGAACTCTCATATCCCCTAAAACTGCTGAGAAAACCCTTTGATACTTAACCAAAAGCGGGACATAAAACAAATTGTGCTGGTTCTGGGTATGGGGGGAGTCACTGGTAAGGGCTCATGCTGACTGGTGTATGTCTCTGACTCCCCCAGGATTCTAGAGGCCGCTGCTATACAAGTTTTAAAGAGAACACAGTGAGGCCATCTAGAGAGACCTGGATCCTGGGTGACGTGTTCCTGAGGCTGTATTTCTCAGTCTTTGATCGAGGAAATCACAGGATTGGCCTGGCACGGGCAGTGTAAATGCTTAGAGTGGTTCAAGAATCAGTAAGGCCTCTCCTAACATACACTCACTCATTCTCTGAGCACTCCCTCCCAGGATGATGGTGAAGTGTATTTGGTGGTCTGCACACCCTATTCTCAGTAAAGAATAAAGGATTTCACTTGTAATGGTACTGAAATAAGTGGGTGCATCTGTTTGTATCTGGGAGATATACAATGATCGGGGTGTTCTAAAACCAAGTCTGAATCAAAATTGAGAGTAGCCCTACTCCAGCTGGCTTCAAGGAAAGAAAAACTCATTGAAATGATTCTGGGAATCCAGGACACAAGAATCAGAGCAAATGCAAAGATCTCAGTGACTGGACCCAAGAAATCAGAAGTCATCAATTCTCTCTCACCCTTGCTCTTTCCCTTCACACTTCTTTGATGGTCTTAGCCTGGCAACTTTCTTCCTTCAGGCTTCTACACCTAGTGAGGGAGTCCAAACTACCTGCCCTAGGGTTTTAAATCCCGAAGGCATCACCTAGTAAGGAAAGAAGATTGCAGGCATCAGAGTTCAAGAGTGTTCCCTGAATGACCCACCTCAGATCACATGCACAGCCCCAGATCAGCCATCCCGGCAGGGACATGGGGTCTTATGATGGGCTTTACATGGTTTTTGGCCCTGACCAAGCAGCACACATGATTGTCAATTTCCTGTGGAATTACATGCCTGAAGCTGGGGAGAGGCAGCCCCAAGGATAGCGACTGGCAGATGGTCTAGGCTATGGAAGAGTTTTTGATGACCCACCTACTCCACCACCTCCTCATTCAGAGGAATTATAAGGGGTAATGAAATAGACTCTCTTCGTCCCATCTCAGATGAACTTATCACTGGGCTTCTCCTCCAGGGGACTTTGGGTGAGGCACTTCATGCAGAGCTGGTTCCCTCTTGTTCCCACACCCCAGTCACCAGCTCTCTGCCACATATGCCTGCTCTCTCCCTTCCAGTCCTACTTGGTAAGTGGTGGCTTCAGTTACCAATGGATCCCTGAGCCATTCCCCTCCTCCAGGGCCCAGAATGCCCCTTCCTTGGCCTCCAGTGCTGCTGGGGAGAATGCAATGCATGTATCGGGGACCCAGGGTACACAGAGCCTTCAGCCTTTCTGAGCTTCCTCCAGGGGTGGAGCTACAAAATATTTGCTTGGAGCTGCCATGGTTAGGCACTTTTGTAGTGGAAGCATCCATTCTTTCCACCTTGAAGCCCTCAGTAGATGCCTCAGCTAAGACAGCAGGGGTTAGAGGTTGACTGCCTTTCATATTGACTGGTTTGATATCCTTGTTGTATAAGGGACTCTCAAGAATCTTCTCAAGCACCACAGTTCAAAAGCTTGATTTTAAACCATTCCTCCTTTCTTATGGTCCAGATTGCACATCTGTACCTGGTTACTGGAAAAACCATAGTTTTGACACTACAGACCTCTGTAGCAAAGTGAGTCTCTGCTTTTTAGTACACTGTGCAGGTTTTTCATAGTCTTTCTTCCTTCCAAGGAGCAAATGTCTTTTCATTTTGTGGCTGCAGTCAAGGTCCATAAGAGGTTTTGGGGCCCAAGAAAATAAAATTTGCCACTGTTTCCACTTTTCCCTCATCCATAAGCCATCAAGTGCTGTGACAGCATGCCATGAATGTTGAGTGTCTTTTTGTGAATAGTTTTTTGAATGTTGAGTTTTAAGCCAATTTTTGCATCTCCTCTCCTTATCAAGAGGCTCTTTAGTTCTTCTTTGCTTTCTGCTATTAGGGCAGTGTCATCTTCATATCTGTGGATGTTGATATTTCTCCTAGCAATCTTTGTTCCATCTTCTGAATTATGCAGTCCTGCATATCGAATGATGTATCCTATATAGAAGTTATATAACCAGAGTGAGAATGTACACGTTGTCACGCTGCTTTCTCACTTTTAAATCTTTCAGTTGGTCTCTGTCTTATTCTAACTGCTGCTTTTTGAGCTACATACAGGCTTTTCAGGAGACAGGAAAGGTGATCTGGTACTCCCATTTCCTTAAGAATTTTCCACAGTTTGTTGTGGTCTACACAGTGAAAGGCTTTAGCACAGTCAGCGAAGCATACAGAAATATTTTCTGGGATTCCCTTTCTCTATGATCCAATGGATGTTGGCAATTTGATCTCTTGTTCCTCAAACCAGTATGACCATCTGGAAGTTTTCAGTTCATATACTGTTGAAGCTTAGCTTGAAGGATTTTGAATATTACCTTGCTAGCAAGTGAGATGAGAGCAATGGCATGATAGTTTAAACATTCTTTGGAATTGCCTTTCTTTTGGATTGGAATGCAAACTGACCTTTTCCAGCAGTGTGGCCACTGCTGACTATTCCAAAGTTGCTGACATACTGAATACAGCACTTTTAGAGTCTCATTCTTTAGGTTGTTTTAAACAGCTCAGCTGGAATTCCATCACCTCTCCTAACACTGTTTGTAGTGATGCTTCTTAAGGCCACTTGACTTCACACTCTAGTAT
Organism: Procapra przewalskii; assembly: GCA_006410515.1. Taxonomy (NCBI): domain Eukaryota; kingdom Metazoa; phylum Chordata; class Mammalia; order Artiodactyla; family Bovidae; genus Procapra; species Procapra przewalskii. The sequence goes on along the minus strand of SJYF01000628.1, from coordinate 40,728 downwards.
ATCTGGCTTTACATGAGTGATGAGTGCTTTACCCAAGCATCATCATTATGCCAGTCATTATGACGGTTTTTGTACAGTTCTTCTGTGCATTCTTGCCACCTCTTCTTAATCTCATCTGCTTCTGCCAGGTCTTTGACTTTTTTGGCCTTTATTGTGCCCATCGTTTTATGAAGTGTTCCTCTACTAGCTCCAATTTTCTTGAAGTGATCTATACTCTTTACAATTCTATTATTTTCCTCTAATTCTTGCAGTGTTCATTTATGAAGACTTTCTTATCTTTACTTGCTATTCTCCAGAACTCTGCATTCCACTGGGTATATCTTTCCTTTTCTCCTTTGTCTTTCACTTCTCTTCTCAGATGTTTTAAGGCCTCCTCCGGCACCCCCCCTTTTTTTTTTTCTCTCACATTTGTTTTTCTTGAGGATGGTTTTGGTGACCACCTCCCATACAATGTTACAAACCTTCAACCATAGTTCTTCAGGCTACCAGACCTAATCCCTTGAATCTATTTTTCATCTCCACTATAAATTCATAAAGGATTTGATTTAGGTCATAGCTTAATGGTCTAGTGGTTTTCCTCACTACTTCAATTTAAGCCTGAATACTGCTTGCTTCTGCCTAAATTTAGTGCCAGATCACCACCCACCACTCCCAGTGGGTGTGGAGCAAAAACACACAGCTTGAGCACTGTTACCCTGGGTCTGTGCTTGGCTTTTCATGTGCTTAGCAGTGTGACCTTGATCAAGTAGCTTAACCTCAGTTTTCTCATCTGGAAAATGGGCACCATGATGATAGTTCCATGTTCTAGATTGCATGTGTACCTGCTGAGAACAAGTGGCCCTAAGAGGGCTTTCTGGGTTCCTCAGCTGCAACAAATATGGATTATTCTGACACCTGGGGAGGAGGAAATCTTCTGTTTAGAGGTTATGGCTGCCATCTCCAAGGCTAAATATTGATTCAAGCCAAATGACATCTATCTCTGAATCATGACACAGAACTCCTACTGAGCTGATGCTTCTGTTTTCTGGGCTCCCACAAGAACTAATGATTACTGGCTCAGATTACTCCCTTCCTCAGCCTTACCAGTCAGCCTTTCCTTGTCAATTACTTCTAGCCTGAAATCACACTGCAAGAAGAGTTGTAAGGCCTTTGGTCTTTTTTCCATTTCGCACATCTCCAGTGTAACAACAAGTAGCTGTGATTGCTTCTAGTCATCGCAACAACTATGGCAACCTGTACAGTCCAGTCTCAGCCTGTTAAACGAAACTGTCCCCATTTGGCCCCTCATGTTTAAATTACCTACAGTTGCCTTAGACACCTTCCTATGCTTGCTATTTAACTACCAAATATGTGTGGACTTGATCTATTTTTCTTTCTCAAGCATGATTCCAACCATGCAATGAAGTAACCAGACATTAGTCATCTAACTACCCACACAGGAACTGACCAAAGCAGACCACGCTCATCCCTTTCCAGCTTGTCCCAAAACAACATTGAAGTGACCTGCTGAAACAATGTGATACATTGGCATGTACACGCCAGGAGGGACACTTTTTCTGGATATGTTTTCCACCTAGTGCAGAATGTCTACCAGAAGCCTTGCCCTCCAGCATCTAGCTGGTCACCTGGTTTTTTCAGACTCAGCCCGCTCCCAATCCCTTTCAAATCCCTCAGTAAAATCTGGAGAACAAACTCAGTCAAAGCTCTCTCTCCTGCAGAAAACACTTTTTGTGCTTTTGGAAAACAATGTTTGGTAAACCATTCAAAATCTTGTGCTCCTTGTCTTGGATTCAAGGAGCTGCACCAGAGGATGGGAAGCCTCCCCTTCCACTCAAGTCTTTCTCCACTCCAACCAGGACCAGAGCCTTCAGTGGACTCTGTCCTCATTGGTAATGCTCAGTTGCTAAGTTATGTCTGACTCTTTGTGATTACACGTTTGGCAACAAAATAGGCTTCCCTGTCTTTCACTATTTTGCAGAGTTTCCTCAAACTCATGTCTTTGAGTCGGTGATGCCATCTCACCAACTAAGTGTTGGAGCTTCATCTTCAGCATCAGTCCTTCCAATGAATATTGCTCTTCCACTTCCAAAACAAATCTCATGTTTCCAAACACCTAACAATATTGAGCATTGATAAAGTTTAGTAGAACAGGGATCTAGTCCTTTGGGAAATCCCAGCATTGCCACTCCGCCTTTCTCTTACTATTCTCTCCACCTGGCATAGAATTGGTTCCCTACAGTTTCTCCAGCTTGAAACCACTTGCTGACCCATCATTGTCAGCTGTCCAGGAATAGTTCCTTCCTCCTTCCTTAAAGACTTTTGCCTGCTCCCTGATTGTCCTCTGTACATCAGTTCAGTTCAGTCTCAGTCATGTCCATCTCTTTGTTATATCATAGGGTGCAGCACGCCAGGCTTCCCTGTCCATCACTAACTCCCAGAACTTGCTCAAACTCATGTTCATCAAGTTGGTGATGCCATCAAACAATTTTGTCTTCTGTTTTCTCCTTTGCCTCCTGCCTTTAATCTTTCCCAGCATCGGGGCCTTTTATAATGAATCAGTTCTACGCATCAGTTGACCAAAGTAATGGAGGTTCAGCCTCAGCATTGGTCCTTCCAATGAATATTAAGGACTGATTTCCTTTAGGATGGTCTGGTTGGATCTCCATTGCAGTTCAAGGGACTCTCAAGAATCTTGTCCAACACTTCAGTACAAAAGCATTAGTTCTTTGGTGCTCAGCTTTCTTTATGGTCCAACTCTCACATCTTCTCACTACTTCTGGAAAATCCATGGCTTTCAGTGTACAGACTTTCACTGGTAAAGTAATGTCTCTGCTTTTTGGTATGCTGTCAAGATTTTTCATAGCTTTTCTTCCAAGGAGCAAGCGTCTTTTTTTTCCACAGCTGCCATCACTGTCTGAAGTGACTTTGGAGCCCAGGAAAATAAAGACTGTCACTGTTTTCATTGTTTCTCCATGTATTTGCCATGGAATAATGGGACTGAATGCAGTGATCTTTTTTTTTTTTTTTTGATCTGTACATACCTCATCAAGACCATCTCCAAGAAGATGAAATTCAAAAATGCAAAATGGTTGTTTGAGGATGCCTTAGAACTAACTTAGAAAAGAAGAGAAGTAAAGACAAATAAGAAAAGAAAGACATACCCATCTGAATGCAGAGTTCCAAAGAATAGCAAGAAGAGATTATTAAAAAGCCTTCCTACGTGATCAGTGCAAAGAACTAGAGGAAAACAATAGAATGGGAAAGACCAGAGATCTACTCAAGAAAATTAGAGGTAGGGGAGGATCATTTCATGCAAAGATGGGCCAAATAAAAGACAGAAATGGCGTGGACATAAAAAAGCAGAATATATTAAGAAGAGGTTGAAAGAATATATAGAAGAACTATACAAAAAAGATATTAATGACCCAGATAACCGTGATGGTGTCTCAGTTGGAGCTGCTACTGCTGCTAAGTCACTTCAGTCGTGTCCGAGTCTGTGCGACCCCATAGATGGCAGCCCAGCAGGCTCCCCTATCCCTGGGATTCTCCAGGCAAGAACACTGGAGTGGGTTTCCATTTCCTTCTCCAATACATGAAAGTGAAAAGTGAAAGTGAAGTCGCTCAGTCGTGTCCAACCCTCAGCGACCCCATGGACTGCACCTTCCAGGCTCCTCTGTCAATGGAATTTTCCAGGCAAGAGTACTGGAGTGGGGTGCCATTGGCTTCTCTGCACTAAGAGCTAGACATCCTGAATGTGAAATCCAGAGGGCCTTAAGAAGCATAACTACATGCAAAACTAGTGGGGGCAATGGAATTGCCATTGAGCTATCTCAAATCCTAAAAGATGAAGCTGTTAAAGTGCTGCACTCAATATGCTAGCAAATTTGGAAAACTCAGCAGTGGCCACAGCACTGGAAAAGATCAGTTTTCATCCCAATTCCAAAGAATGCTCAAACTACCACACAAATTGCACTCATCTCACATGCTAGTAAAGGAATGCTCAAAATTCTCCAAGCCAGGCTTCAGCAATATGTGAACCATGAACTCCCTGATGTTCAGGCTGGTTTTAGAAAAGGCAGGGGAACCAGAGATCAAATTGGCAACATCTGCTGGATCATGGAAAAAGAAAGAGAGTTCCAGAAAAACATCGATTTCTGCTTTATTGACTATGCCAAAGCCTTTGACTGTGTGGATCACAATAAACTGTGGAAAATTCTGAGAGAAATGGGAATACCAGACCACCTGACCTGCCTCTTGGGAAATCTGTATGGAGGTCAGGAAGCAACAGTTAGAACTGGACATGCAACAACAGACTGGTTCCAAATAGGAAAAGGAGTGAGTCAAGGCTCTATATTGTCACCCTGTTTTTTTAACTTATATGCAGAGTACATCATGAAAAACGCTGGGCTGGAAGAAACACAGGCTGGAATCAAGATTGCCAGGAGAAATATCAATAACCTCAGATATGCAGATGACACCACCCTTATGGCAGAAAGTGAAGAGGAGCTAA
>SJYF01000628.1:19618-33662 GCA_006410515.1 Procapra przewalskii | reverse complement strand
TTTTTTTCTTTGATTGGGAAGACATTTCAAAATTATATTTTTGTATATTTGGTTTGGAAGACGAAAGTTTTCATGGCATAGACACTATGCGGAAATTCTATCAGAAATATATCCATTTCTTTTCAGCAATTAAATTTTGTTGGTTTGTATGTCCTTGATGATCTTTCTTTATAAATATACAGGGAACACACATGTTCAGTATGCATTCAATTTCTTTTTAAATCAACCAACATGAATTAAATTCCTCTTTTTCCCCACTGCACTCCCAACTCTAGGCAAGAAAGGCAAGAAATAAAAAACTGCAGAGACTGAAGGCTGATGCCAGCACATCGCTGTGGAGATTTTGTTCTCACTGTTTTTTTCAGGGAAAAACAAGCAAACAAAGAAAACTAGCTTCTAACATTAAAATCAGTCGATTGTGCACAAACACCCAGACTTCCAAGTCTCCTGAGAACATGGCCAGCTGGCCTGCTTCCCAGCATGGGTGAAGTGGAGGAAAGGCTGCTCCCGGTGGTGAGGCCCGTGTGGCTCAGGGTCCAACATGGCCACCGAGTCCTAGTATCATATTCCCTGCCTCCGGGGCCATGACTCGGTGAGAACAAGAGAAAAACTACTTCTGTCTTGATCAACTTTACCTTTGAAGCCTTTATCCCAGAACCTAGCACACAGTTCTTCCTTGAATGTTTGTTGAATGATATAAAATAGCTTGTGGATGCACATGACATTCCTTCCAACACTGAAACCACGCCACTGAAGTACTGCTCTGGCCTAAATCTCTGATGCAGCCTGGCATCATAGGTGCCCCTGATGCCTGCCATTAGACCCACTACCTAAAGCCAGTTGGATGTCCCTGGGCTTTCCTTGAAGCCTTCACTTTGCCTTTTGACAACTTATCCTCCTAGCAATCTCTCCGATGAAGACAGCAATGCCTATCTCATGACGTGGCGAGGAAGACGACACGAAGCCACGAGTGTCGAGCATGGCCCTTAGTGTACATTATTATGTTGCTCTTAGCAGTTTTTTTTCTCCATTTTAGCAAAGTTCTCCATCTTCTTAGATATCCATGCAGATAAGTTTGATTTTCCAGCCAAGCTTCAAGGAAGAGATTACAGTTCAATTCTCTGTATTCTATCAAGTTTCAAAGTCCACTCGCCAAAGACACTGATGAAGGTAAAGATTTTATCGAGAGCTTTGTGTTTTTTTTCAGACCTATTATTGGCCTAAAGGGCTAAACTAGGGCATGTCAGGGCATATATAACTAGGGGCTCCTGGTCACCACTACATGCTAAGAACCTGAACTTCTCTGAGTCCTTGGAGCCATGAAAGAGGCATGAAGTGGCTTGTGCTCCTCGACCCAGTGGCCTTCTCAGATTTCAGAGTCATGTAAGTATGGAGACTGTAAGCCACGTCATCTTCTTTTCTGTGATTTTTCTTTCCATATGATTGTTCTTTTACTTATCAGATTTAGAACAGAATGGAATATATCCCTGACAATCTTAAATTCAGCCCTTACTTATTGATAAGCACCTTACTGTAGGAACTGTGGGACCCAAGGTTCTTGATGTTGATTTGCATAGTTGCACAACTCTTGGGGTCCAGTCATGTCATAACCTATTGAAATTGGAACTCCTTGCAATTGTTTAGTGCGCAGTCAGTGCTGACATAGGTGTGGTCTTGTTGAATAGCCCTTTTCTACCTTTTATTTAGCATGTCCTCTTTGTTCCCTCTCTACTTCAGTGTGTATGTGTCTATGTCTGCATCTCTGTATCACTATTATTTATTTCTCCATCCCTTTGGAAGTGTCTGTCAGTGTATTTCTCTCTGTGGTGTTTTCTTTTAACATTTCGTTTAATTTTCTACATTTCCTGAACTTGTTCCCTGTCTCCTGGATTCTTCTTTCAACTCTCTCTTCTCTTTCAACTTGGAGAAAGATTGGGAGACCTACATATACATTGTTTTATATCTGACAGGCAGCGTGACCACAGCCAATTCACAAGCCTCTTGTATTTCAAATTCCTCCTTGTAAAAGAGGAGAGGAATCCCCTTCTACCTCCTTCCCTGAGCTTCTATGAGAAGGATTCAGTGGAGTGGCAACAGCAATGCTAATGGCTGTCATTATTGAGACTTCCTGTTTATCAGGCACCTTCTCCATCACTTCACTAATCCCCAAGATATTCTATTTGGAGGGTTTGAATCATTACATTCCACCATCTTACCAAAGGGGAGCCTGACACCCCACATAGTCATCTGGCTTACCTATCACTATACAACAGAATATTTATTGAAACCTATGTCTTTGCCATGGAATATGCATAAAATTCTTATAATAAGGTGGCTCATAAAAATGTTGAGAAAATACACAGTGCCATTGCAATGACGGTTATCCCTTAACACTGACGNNATTGAAGCATCTTCTTTGTTTTCTTTGCCAAGTGTTCAGTGAAAGAATACCTCTAAAGAAAGTGAAGACCACGGGAAATACCTTCAGTGGAAAAAAAGCATGCTGAACAATTTCCTGAAGGAACATGCTTACAGACTCTCAGATTTCTTCTCGTGGCTCAAATATAACTGTTCACCCCCTGAGGAACATCATGGATGTGTGTTTTGGAAGGATGGTGCTCCACAGCGCTCCCTGGTGCTCTAGCCTAGCACTGGGGCTCATCTGGAGATGCCCCGTGGGATGTTGGGGCTGGGGCTCCTGCAGGAGGCAGAAACATTGGGCAAAAGGGGCTCCACGCAGAGGAGAAGGCATTATCATCCTCAACTCTTGTTTTGGTGACTGGGCTTGCCTGGTGGTGAGCAAACATCCATTTCTGTGTCAAAGATGAGTCATTAGTTTGAGGGAGATTGTTCCTTCTGAGCAGAAGGCAATGACGACCCACTACAGTACTCTTGCCTGGAAAAACCTCAAAACGGAGAGGCCTGGTAAGCTGCTGTCCATGCGGTAGCTAAGAGTCGGACATGGCTGAGTGACTTCACTTTCACTTTTCACTTTCCTGAATTGAAGAATGAAATTGCAACCCACTCCCATGTTCTTGCCTGAAGAATCCCAGGGACCGTGGAGCCTGGTGGCTGCTGTTTATGGGGTTGCACAGAATCAGACACGACTGAAGTGACTTAGAAGCAGCAGCAGCAGCAGCAGCTCCTTCTGAACTAAGGCAGTCAAATAGTTATAGATGAAAGTGAACCATCTCTTATTGGTAGGTAGAACCAACTGCAAAACAATTTTGAATAACCAGGCAGAGTAATTCAGTTTGGACAGATGCAAGAACCACAGCAGTAAAAATGTTATTGAACCCATATTCTGTGTTAGGCCATCAGAATCTGACACAGTGCTTACTGTTTTTATATTAGAGAAAGGGCTTATTTGTCTTCAAGAATGCTCATGTCAGCCTGAGAGATAGGCAAAGTGTAAATACATGTCAAATGAAAGGGTCACTTGTGTGGTGTTGATTGGATGTGGTCTGAGTTTAGAGGGAGTGGCTGGGTTTGATCAAGAAGGATCTCCTGGAGAAGGGGGTGCCAAAGCTGGGTGTGAAGAGACTCTAGAATTTCTCAAATGAAGGCACCAGGACTTCCCTGGGTGTCCAATGATCCTGGAGGTCCAGTGATTATGCCTCTGTGCTTCCAATGCAGGAGGAACCACTTCAACACCTGGTCATAGAATCGATATCTTGCATACAATGTAGCACAGGAAAAAATATCAAATGCAAGCACCTCTATGGTCAAGGGCTGTGAGCTGCACAGTGGTTGGAAAGTTATCTCAAGAGATATATGACACCAGAGGGAGATATCAGTGTGGGAAGAGAGGGTGGCCAGCTCTGCACTAACCCACTCCCTCTTTCTCACTGTAGAAGCTCTATATGGGTGACATCACCACTGGAACACCCTCTCAGGAATTCCAGGTTGTCTTTGACACAAGCTCATCTGACTTGTGGGTGCCCTCCCTCTTTTACCCCAGTCCAGTCTGTTGTGAGTACAGATCCCCTACCCGAATCATCCTCCACTTGCCCTGCCACCCTGTTTCCACCCTTGGCACCTGATGACACTCACCTCTTGTGTCTGCAGCTACACAAGTTAGGTTCAGACATTACAAGTCTTCCACCTTCCTGCCTACCCAAAAGACCTTCTGGATCACCTATGGACCTGGGACCATGAAGGGATTTCTTGCTTATGACACCGTTTGGGTAACGTGTAAAGAGAAGCTGAGTCAGGACTGGCTATGGAGTAATCCCTGCTTGCAAAACGGATGCAGGACCATCAGGAAGGACTTTTCCTACCCTAACTCCCATAGACATTGCCCATCTTACCCACAGAATCCTGTCCCTGGGGAGGCAGTGCCGTGGTGACACATGAGCAAATGAGTTAGTTAACCTGGATAGTGTCTTGAGGTGTGGACTTGCAGCTCCTCTGGCCATGAGCAGTTCAAGGTGCATCTTGCTGGGAGCGAGAAGAGGGGAAAAAAGCACCCACTTTTATATTCACAAACTGTTCCAGGCACTTTCAGGTAATAATTTGTTTAATCTTCCAACTACCCCACAACAGGTGCTTAGCAGGTGGTTAGCTCATGAGACATATGGGGACTGAGGTGCAGACAGCAAGGGTTGCTGAGGTCACACATGTGGTAAACAGTGGAGCTGGGTTGGCTTTTCAAGACTGAAGTTGCTGTAGGGTGTTTAGGGACAGAATAAAACTCATCTGGGGACCCTGGGGGCAGTCAAGGGCTTCAGGTATCCATAGTGGGTAACTGGAGGCCAGAGAATTCAAAGGGCCTGATAAATGAGTTCTCACTTTAGGGTGACTTTGATAATCAAATAAAATGTATGGCCTGCCTCCCCAAAGTGCTTGAGTAGTTCCCCTCTCTCTCTTTCTCTCTCATACACACTCACACGAATATATAATATCCCCAAAAGTGAATTTCCCAGGCTGTAGTTTCATAGATTCCTGCAAGCAAGATTGTGTTTTTGGCTTCTGTCTTCCTGGACAGATGTAGAATCCACAGTACTTTACAGAGAATTCAGTCCATTCCTGTCATTGAAGTGAAGTGAAGTAGCTCAGTCGTGTCCAACTCTTTGCGACCCCATGGACGGTAACCTACCAGGCTCCGTGGTCTATGAAATTTTCCAGGCAAGAATACTGGAGTGGGTTGCCATTTCCTTCGGTCATAAAAGGCTACCTTGCTCTCGACTCATTTTGTCCACAAGGGGGCACCAATGGGTCCTGGCCTGACTTGGTTGCCCCACCTGGACAGAAGCCACGAGGCCAATTTGACTGAGTCAGGTGGTGTTTTTCAGAGGGGCAGATGTTTTAAAATTCACAGCCTCTCAGAAATGAAACACAAATTTTTCTCCCAGCATGGTCTAACCGTCTGAGTTCCACCAAACACACAGCCCAGCCTCATTTCTTCTCTGAGGATTTATTGGCAATGCACCCCAGCCCAGTCCTAGCCCCACTTCTTGTATCTGTAAGTGGGAACGCTGTTCTCTCCCACAGATTGGGGAGCTTGTAAGTACTGACCAGCTGTTAAGTCTAAGCGCTGTGGAATACGAGTGTGAGGGTACACGTTTTGATGGTGTCTTGGGTTTGAACTACCCCAACATATCCATCTTTGGCACTATCTCCATCTTTGCCAACCTGAAGAATCAAGGTGCCATTGCTGAGCCTGTTTTTGCCTTCTACTTGAGCAAGTAAGTCTGAGATGGACAATCCCTTTCTCCAAATTAGCCCCAAGATGCTTTCAGGTGCACGAAAATTATAGAACACTTGATAAAGAAAAATCCTGAGAGATAATCTAATCCAGGATAAATATAGCCCCAGGGCTGTACCTGCCTTCACCCCTGGCTTTTATAAATAACGTTTTATTGGAACACAACCCTGCTACTGGGCTCAAAACCAGTAACTTGTTCTAGGGGGCTGAGTGAGGAGGAAGACTAATGGAAGGTAACAGGAAACAAATTGGAGGAAAAAGCAATACGATTTGCTTATGAGTTTGATCAGGAAGGAAGGAGAAGGATGGTGGATATGTTTCCTTCCTCATTACCATTCCACTGGGAGCCCAGGACCAGCTACCCAGTTAGCAGGAGCCAGTGAAAAGTGAATGTGTGGGATATAAAACAAACATGTGAGGCCCCTTGTTCAAGGAATATGAGGCATTTCAAGACAGGGAGAGCAGAGGTGGGGTCCATTCTGAGTGTGGGGCCCTTTGAGCTGTAGAGGTCCCAGGCCAGTAGTGCCAATTCTGGGTGACCTGAACCCACACCCTTAGCACTCCCAGCCTTTGATTTTCCAGAAAAGTGACAAGCTGGACAAGGAGAAAGCCATTATGCTTCAGCACCGTGCCCTCTGAGTGTGTCTGAGCACTCAGGTCGTAGGAAGTAGGACATCTTTGGAAGACAGAGTGGGTGGAGCCCAGCCAGGTGACTCAGTTTCTAACCTCCTCTGTGCCACTCAATAGCCAGTAACTGACCTCAGTCTGGATCTCAATTGCTCCTAGACTCGATTTCTCCATCTGTATGTGGGGACCTTATTAGGGCCTTGATGGGTGGACCAGCACAGCTCTCAATCATTGCTGTTACTGTCCTCCAAGGCTCCCCCCTCTCTTCTCTCTACACATGTAGGGTGAAAGGCAGTGTGGTGATGTTTGGTGGGGTGGATACATCCTACTGCCAGGGAGCACTCAACTGGGTGCCATTGATCCAAGCGGGCGACTGGAGTGTACACATGGACCGCTAAGCCTCTCCCTCTGAAGGTCAGTCCAAGTGATGCTCCCACTACTGTACATGGACACAGGCAGACACACACAAATACACTCTCAGACACAGTCACACAGACATATACACCACCTACAATGACACAGACAGACACACAGACACATGGAAACACACAGCAGACACATATAAATATACACAGAGACACATAAAAACATGCATAGCTAGTCAGAGACACAAAAGCACTCACAGAGACACATACGAACACACATACTAACAAATACACAAGCAGATAGACATGCGAACAACCAGTGGGTTCATAATCCCCGGGCCTTCTGACCAGGGCTCTGAGTGCTCCGGGTCCTAAAAGGGTCTGGAGAGGCCTGTGCAGCTGGGAGGGGATTGCACCCACTGCCCTGTGAGGTGTGGAGCATGGTTAGAGGACTCTACAAGGTGGTGAACAGAGGATCAGGGAGAATTTCTCCAGCCTGAACAGAGGTATAAGATGACCAACTGTCCGGGAGTACCTGGGACCAAGGACGTTCTCAGTACAGATAAATGTCAGCATAAAAACAGGGAAAGTCCTGAGCAAATGGGGAGAACTGGTCTCCTAAGGGAGCAACTACTGAGCAGTGTTGAGAGATTTACTGAAGTCATAAGACATAAAAGCAACTAATAAAAAAGACACTCCACGTTCATGGGCTCACAGTGGGGCAGGGGCTATAACAGAGAATCAGGAAGGTGGGATCCAGGAGTGACCTGAGGACAAGAGACACAATTGGTAGGATTCTGTGTGATACCCTCAGACAAAATCTGACCCATCCTTGGAGTTTCTGTGGGCTAATCATGTATTTCCTGACCAGGGTCTCAGGGTCTGAGTTGGTTGTAGGAGCAGTGCTGGGAGACACCCTCTCCCAGAGGAGCCCCTCTCTCCCACTGCTATGAGAATCTGCCACCCTCGTGAATCTCCACTCTGCGATTGACCTATTATTCGTTCCCCACCAGATACAGCTCTCTGGATGTTTCTCATTCATTATTTTCACAGTCTTCATTTACTCTGTAAACAGACAAGCCTTGGGCATCCACTGCATGCCAGGCACTTTAGGGAGGCAATGAGAATAAAACTCGCCCTCACATCTAAGAAGGCAGATGCACAGGGAATGAGACACACACATAGTGAATTGTGACTTTGGTACCTGCTAGACATGAGGAAGTGTCTACAGTCTGTCAAGAAAAGAGACTGATAAATACCAGGGGAAAGACTTCTTTGAAACCATGACAATTAAGCTAGATTCTGGACGATGAGAAGAAATTTGCTAGTCAAAGAGGAGGGGGCTCCTCTAGGAAGGAAGACCAGCTTGTGTCAAGGTGCAAAAAAGCCTGGTGTATTCAAGTGCTGCATTTAAGAATGTCAAGGAAGGTGCTGTGTTGGGAGCAAAGGAAAAGCAGGCAAGAGACAAAGGGCTGTTTAAAAGACAGTTGGGAACGGAGCAGCTCTGGGGAGACTCAGAGTGACCTTGATGCCTGCTTTGTCACACTGTCTCTCAGCATCTCCATGAAAAGAGAGGCTATTGCTTCTTCTGGCGGCTGCAAGGCCCTTGTGGATAACAGGACATCACTGATACATGGCCCAAGAAGACTGGTCAATAACCTCCTGAAGCTCATCGGTGCCACACCACGGGGTTCTGAGTTGAAGGGTCATGCCCTAGGCTCACTCCCAGTCTCCACACACAAGAAGCATCTCCAGGACCAAACTCTCTCCCTCTCTGTCTAACAGCACTACGTTTCATGTTTTGCGGTCAATACTCTGTCCTCTATTATCTTCACCAGCAATGGCATCAACTACCCAGTCCCAGCTCAAGCCTACATCCTCAAGGTGAGGGGAGAACCCTGAGGGGTGGTTCTCAAATAGTAACTTGCAGGAACCCTTGGGCTGCTTCTGAGAAGAGGGCACCCTCTGCAGGCCAGCACACACTATTGCAGATGCTGCTGAGCCCTGTGCCTGGCCAGAGACTCCCACAAGAGGAACCACTTGAAAGTAAAGGGCCATTTGGGACACTGACTATCCTGAAATAAATGTGGAGACACCACGCCATGCTGTAATGGTGGGAGTCACAAGGAGAGGGGAACACTCAGGTCCTCAGTGTTCAGTTCAATCTGAACCTTCAGATGGATGAACATGGAAGGTCAGCTCTAGCAGTCCTTGAAATAAGTCATGTGACAAGGAGAATGGCTGGGGACAGTCCCAGTGTGCTGTCCCACCATAGGGATTAACAGTCTCCCTTCCCTTCTTGCAGTTTTCCTGGTTTGCATGATAAATTAGATGGTCACCTTAGTTCTCAGACGCATCTTCCCGTAGCTCTGGCAGGGGGGGCCCTCTTTGTGGATAAGGCTATCTACCTCTCTGTGGGGAGGCTGGATGCTAATGTGAATAAAGTGTGCACAGTGACTGCTCAGCCCTAGCACAGGGTGGAGGCTTTATGTCAGCTCCCTGTGGGAGTTCAGAGCTGGCTGATGGGCTCAAAGAAGACTTTGAGGAAGTGAGGGAATTTCAGGAATTCTAAAACTGTAAACTCATGGAGCCATATGGAGGGTAGCTTGGTTCAAGGCAAAACTGCACTGGATTCCATGCAAATGGCATCCCAAGATGCTCTGCATTGGGGCACTGGAGACTTACTCGGGATGATGAGGGCTACGGACTGACCGGTGGGGTTAGGGAACCAGGGTAAGTTACCCAACCAAGCATACAGTGGCCAAAGAGGGTGAGTGCGGGCCGACGGAGGCTTCCCAGAATTCCTGAGTTAAGTCTTCAAGAACGTGTTGTGGGCACTGCTTTATTTAAGATGGATAACCAGCAACGGGTTACTGTGTAGATGAAGAACTCTGCTTAATTATATGACAACCTTGATGGGAAGGGAATTTTGGGGACCAGGATACATGGATATATATGGCTGAGTCTGTTTACTGTCTACCTGAAGCTCAGAATATTGTTAATCAGCTATACTCCAACACAAAATAAAGGTTTTGAATAAAGTATGGATTGTGGGGATGCAGGAGGAGAACCAGCATTCTCTGCAGAGAAAACCACGAGCAGGAGTCAGAAGGAAAGATACAGGGAGAGAGGAGAGCCATGGAAACACTTGTTCTTTTCTAAAAATTTTATTGAAGTGTGGCTAATCTTCACTGTTAAGTTCTGCTACACAGCAATGTGACTCAGTATAAGCATACAGAAATATATATTCTTTTTCTTATTCTTTTTTATGTGGTTTATGACTGGATATTTAACATATTTCCTTATTCTCTTCAGTAGGACTTTGCTGTTTATAATTCCTCTGTATCCCCAACTCCCAGTCCTTTCCTCCCCCACACCCCTTCCTCATGGAAACCTCATGTCTTGGCCTTATTTAGTTGTGGAAGAACTCTCATATCCCACGCTAATGAGAAAATCCCTTGATACTTACCAAAAGAGGGAAATAAAACCAAGAAATGTGTTGGGTCTGGATATTTGTTGGAGTTGCACATAAGGGCTCAGGCTGACTGGTGTGTGTCTCTGACTCCCCCAGGATTCTAGAGGCCACTGCTATGCCTCCTTTAAAGAGAACACAGTGAGGACATCTAGACACACCTGGATCCTGGGTGACATCTTCCTGAGGCTGTATTTCTCAGTCTTGGATCAAGGAAATGAAAGGATTGGCCTGGCACAGGCAGTGTAAGTGCTTGGAGTGGTTTAGGAATCAGTAAGCCCGCTCCAAGCAAACATTAAATCACACTTAGGGCACTCCTGCCCAGGATGCTGGTGAACTGTATTTGGTGGTTGGAACACCCTATTCTCAGTAAAGAATAAAGTTTTTCATTCATAATGGTGCTGAAACAACAGGGTGCCTCTGTTTGTGTCTGGGAGGTATACAACGATTGGGAAGGATCTAGAACAAAGTCTGAATCACAGTTGAGAGTAGCCCACCTCCAACTGGCTTCAAAGGAAGGGGTGACTCATTGAGATGATTCTGGGAATCCAGGACACAAGACTCAGAGCAAATACAAAGATCTCAGTGACTGGACCCAAGAAATCAGAAGTCATCAATTCTCTGTTTCACACACTCACTCTTTCATTCCCTCTTCTTTGATGGTCTTAGCCTCACAACTTTCTTCCTTAAGGCTTCTACACCCAGTAAGGGAGTCCAAGCTACCCGCCCTAGGACTTTATATCCTGAAGGCATCACCAATAAGGAAAGAAAATATTGCCGACATCAGAGTTCAAGGGTGTTCTCTCAATGACCCATCTCATATCACGTGTACAGTCTTAGATCAGCCATCCTGGCAGGGCCATGGGGTCCTATGATTGGCTTTACATGGTCTTGTAGCCCTCACCCAGTAGCACACGTGATTGTCAATATCCTCCAGAACTACATGACTGAAGCTGGGGAGAGGCAACCCCAAGGAAAGTGACTGGGAGATGGTCTAGGCCATGGAAGAGTTTGTGGTAACCCACCAACTCCACCACCTCCTCACTCAGAGGAAATATAAGGGGTAATGAAATAGACTCTCTTCATCCCATCTCAGATGAATTTTTCACTGGGCTTCTCCTCCATGAAGAGCTGGTTCCCATTTGTCCCACACCCAGTCACTAGGTCTCTGCCACATATACCTGCTCTGTCCTTTCCAGGCCTACTTGGTAAGTGAAGACCCCAGGGGATCCCTGATCCACCCCCCCTCCTGGGCACAGAATGCCCCTTCCTTGGCCTCCAGTGCTGCTGGGGAGAATGCAACACATGTATCGGGAGACCCAAGGTACACAGAGCCTTCAGCCTTTCTGAGCTTCTCCATGGGTGAGGCTAAAAACGATTTGCTTGGAGCTCCATGCTTAGGCAGTTTTGCAGTGGAAGCATCCATTCTTTCCAGTGGGAGGATCTCCTTGTTGTAAAAGGGACTCTCAAGAATCTTCTCAAGCACCACAGTTCAAAAGCTCATTTCTTTGGCATTCACCATTTCTTATGGTCCAATATCACATCTCTACCTGATTGCAAATTAAAAGACACTTGGTCCTTGGAAGAAAAGTTATGACCAACCTAGATAGTATATTCAAAAGCAGAGACATTACTCTGCTGACTAAGGTCTGTCTGGTCAAGGCTATGGTTTTTCCAATGGTCATGTATGGATGTGAGAGTTGGACTGTGAAGAAGGCTGAGTGCTGAAGAACTGATGCTTTTGAACTGTGGTGTTGGTGAAGACTCTTGAGAGTCCCTTGGACTGCAAGGAAATCCAACCAGTCCATTCTGAAGGAGATCAGCCCTGGGATTTCTTTGGAAGGAATGATGCTAAAGCTGAAACTCCAGTACTTTGGCCACCTCATGCGAAGAGCTGATTCATTGGAAAAGACTCTGATGCTGGGAAGGATTGGGGGCATGAGGAGAAGGGGATGACAGAGGATGAGATGCCTGGATGGCATCACTGACTTGATGAACGTGAGTCTGAGTGAACTCCGGGAGATGGTGATGGACAGGGAGGCCTGGCGTGCTGCAATTCATGGGGTCGCGAAGAGTCAGACATGACTGAGCGACTGAATTGAACTGACCTGATTGCTGGAAAAACCATAGCTTTGGCACTACAGACCTCTGTAGCAAAGTGAGTCTCTGATTTTTAATACAGTGTACAGGTTTTTCATAGCCTTTCTTCCATCCAAGGAGCAAGTGTGCTTTAATTTTGTGGCTGCATTCAAGGTTCATAGTGATTTGGAGCCCAAGAAAATAAAATCTGCCACTGTTTCCACTTTTCTTTCATCTATATGTCATGAAGTGGTGGGACTGGATGCCGTGAATGTTCAGTATCTTCTTGTAAATAGTTTTTTGAATGTTGAGTTTAAGCTAGTTTTTTCATCTCCTCATCGAGAGGCTCTTTAGCTCTTTTTTGCTTTCTGCTATTAGGGTAGGGTCATCTTCATATCTGTGGATGTTGATACTTCTCCCAGCAATCTTGATTCCAGTTTGGGATTTATCCAGACCAGCATATTGAGAGATGTATCCTACATATAAGTTAAATAACCAGAGTGACAATGTATACCTTGTCATTCTCCTTTCCCAATTTTAAATCTTTCAGTTGTTCCATGTCTGATTCTAACTGCTTCTTTTTCACCTACATACAGACTTATTAGGAAAAAGGTAAGGTGCTCTAGTACTCCCATTTCATTAAGAATTTCCCACAGTTTGTTGTTGTCCACACAGTGAAAGGCTTCAGAATAGTCAGTGAAGCAGATGGAAATGTTTTTCTGGGATTCCCTTGCTTTCTCTATGATCCAATGGATGTTGGCAATTTGATCTCTGTTCCTCAAACGAGTTTGTATATCTGGAGGTTCTCACTTCATGTACTGTTGAAACTTAGCTTGAACGATTTTGAGCATTATCTTGCTAGCAAGTGATGAGCACAATGGCATAATAGGATGAACATTCTTTGGAATTGCTTTTCGCTTGGATTTGAATGAAAACTGCCCTTTTCCAGGACTGTGGCCACTAATGAGTTCCAAATTTGCTGACATATTGAATGTAGCACATTTACAGCTTCATTCTTTTTTTTTCACATTTGCTTTTTTTTAATTTTAATTTTTACTTTATTTTGCTTTACAATACTGTATTGGTTTTGCCATACAATGACATGAATCAGCCATGGGAGTACATGAGTTCCCCATCCTGAACCCCCCTCCCACTTCACACCCCATATCATCTCTCTGGATCATCCCCGTGCAACAGCCCCAAGCATCCTGTATCCTGTATCAAACATAGACTGGTGATTCGTTTTTTACCTGATAGAATACGCCATTCTCCAAAATCATCCCACCCTCTCCCTCTCCCACCGAGTCTAAAAGTGCATTCTATACCTTTGTGTCTCTTTTGCTGTTTCACATAAAGGGTTATCATTACCATTCTTCTAAATTCCATATATATGTGTCAGTATACTGTATTGGTGTTTTTCTTTCTGGCTTACTTCACTCTGTATAATAGGCTCCAGTTTCATCCACCTCATTAGAACTGATTCAAATGTATTCTTTTTAATGGCTCAGTAATACTCCATTGTGTATATGTACCAAACTTTCTTATCCATTCATCTGACAATGGACATCTAGGTTGCTTCCATGTCCTGGCTATTATAAACAGTGCTGCGATGAACATTGGGGTACATGTGTCTCTTTCAGTTCTGGTTTCCTCGGTGTGTATGCCCAGTAGTGGGATTGTTGGGTCATAAGGCAGTTCTATTTCCAGTTTTTTTAAGGAATCTCCACACTGTTCTCCATAGTGGCTGTACTAGTTTGCATTCCCACCAACAGTGTAAGAGGGTTCCCTTTTCTC
>SJYF01000628.1:6442-19573 GCA_006410515.1 Procapra przewalskii | reverse complement strand
TGTGAAATGGTACCTCATTGTGGTCTTGATTTGCATTTCTCTGATAATGAGTGATGTTGAGCATCTTTTCATGTGTTTGTTAGCCATCTGTATGTCTTCTTTGGAGATATGTCTGTTTAGTTCTTTAGCCCATTTTTTGATTGGGTCATTTATTTTTCTGGAGTTGAGCTGTATAAGTTGCTTGTATATTTTTGAGATTAGTTGTTTGTCAGTTGCCTCATTTGCTATTATTTTCTCCCATTCCGAAGGTTGTCTTTTCACCTTGCTTATAGTTTCCTTTGTTGTGCAGAAGCTTTTACTTTCAATTAGATCCCATTTGTTTATTTTTGCTTTTATTTCCAGTATTCTGGGAGGCGGATCATAGAGGATCCTGCTGTGATTTATGTCAGAGAGTGTTTTGCCTATGTTCTCCTCTAGGAGTTTTATAGTTTCTGGTCTTCACCAGACAGCTTCATTCATTCGGATTTTTAAACAGCTCAGCTGAAATTTTATCACCTTCCCTACCTTTTCTTGTTTTGATGCTTCTTGAAGCCCACTTGACTTCATACTCCAGTATATCTGGCTTTATGTGAGTGACTCCAGCATCATCCCTCTCCTGGTCACTATGACCATTTTTGTATAGTTCTGTGCTTGCTTGCCACCTCTTCTTTATCTCATTCTGTCCTTTATTGTGCCATCTTTGGATGAAGTGTTCCGCTGGTATCTCCACTATTCTTAAAGTGATGTATACTATTTACAATTCTATTGTTTTCCTCTAATTCTTACACTATTTACTTATGAAGACTTTCTTATCTCTCCTTGCTCTTATCTGGGAGTCTGCATTTCATTGGGTATAACTTTCCCTTTCTCCTTTGCCTTTCACTTTTCTTATTTTCTCAGATATTTTTAAGGCTCCTTAGGCAACCATTTTGCCTTCTCACATTTGTTTTTCTTGAGGATGGTTTTGATGACCACCTCCCATACAATGTTACAAACTTCCATTCAAAGTTCTTCAGGCTACCAGACCTAATCCCTTGAATCTATTTTTCATCTCCAATATATTATGATAAGGGATTTGATTTAGGTCATAGCTGAATTTCCTAGTGGTTTTTCTTACTTTCTTCAATTTAAATGTAAATATTGTTTGCTTCTGCCTAAGCATTGCTTCCAGATCACCACCCACCACTCCCAATGGGTGTGGAGCAAAACCACACAATTTGAGGACTGTTACCCTGGGTTTGTGCTTGGATTTTCACATGCTTAGTTGTGTAAACTTGATCAAGTCTCTTAACCTCAGTTTGGTCATCTGGGTAATGGGCACCATGATGATAATTCCACCTTCTAGGTTGCATGTATGCCTGCAAGGGGCAAGTGGCACTGAGAGGGCTTTCTGGGTTCCTGAGTCTGGAACAAATATGAATTATTCTGCCACCTGGGGAGAAAAGGAAATCTTCGGTTTAGAGGTTATGGCTGCCATCCCCAAGGCTAAATATTGATTCAAGCCAAATGACATCTATTTTGGAACCCTGACCCAGAACTCTGACTGAGCCGATGCTTCTGTTTTCTGGGCTCCCACAAGAGCTGATGATTACTGGTTCAGATTACTCCCTTCCTCAGCCTTACCAGTCAGCTTTTCCTTGTCAACTACTTCTCCCTGAAATCATACTACAAGGAGAGTCATAAAGGCTCTTGATATCTTGTCAGTTTCCCACATCTCCAGCATAGAAATAAGTAGCTGTTATGGATACTTGTCATACCAACAGCTATGGCAACCTGTACAATCCAATCTCAGCCTGATAAATGAATCTTTCCCCATTTGGCCCCTCGTGTTTAAATTACCTATAGTTGCCTTAATAACCTTCCTATGTTTGCTGTTTAATGTTGAAATATGTGTGGACCTCATCTAGTTTTCTTTCCCAAACATAATTCCAACCATGTAATTAATTAACCAAACATTTAGTCATCTATCTACCCAAAGGAACTGAAAAAGAAAACCACCCATCATGCATTTCTTGCTTGTCTGAAAACACCATTGAAGTGATCTACTAAAACAATGTGATACATTGGCACGTACTCTACAGAAGGGACATTTTTTCTCTGGATTTGTTTTCCATCTAGTGCAGAATGTCAGTGATAAGCCTGGCCTCCAGCAGCTGGTCACCTAATTTTTTCAGACTCAGCCCACTCCATATCCCTTCCATATTCCTCAGTAAAATCTAGAGAACAGACTCAATCAAAGTTCTCACTCCTGCAGAAAACAGTTTTTATTTATTTTTTTAAGAAAACAATATTTGGTAACACATTCAACATCTTGTGCTCCTTGCTTTGGATTCAAGGACCTGCACCAGAGGATGGGAAGTCTCCCCTTCCACCTAAATCTTTCACCACTCCCACCAGGGCCACAGGCTTGACAGGACCCCAGAGGCTTCTGCCTGCTTCCTGATGTTCTCTCTACATAAGTTCAGTTCAGTCTCTCAGTCATGTCCAACTCTTTGCTATATCATGGGGTGCAGCATGCCAGGTTTCCCTGTCCACCACCAACTCCTGGAGCTTGCTCAAACACATGTTCATCAGGCTGGTGATGCCACCCAACAATTTCACCTTCTGGTCTTCCCCTCTGCCTTCTGCCTTTAATATTTCCCTGCATCAGGGTCTTTTATAATGAGTCAGTACTTCCCATCAGGTGACCAAAGTATTGGAGGTTCAGCTTCAGCATCGCTCCTTCCAATGAATATTCAGGACTTACATCCTTTAGCATGGAGTAGTTGCATCTCCTTGCAGTCCAAGGGACTCTCAAAAGTCTTGTCTAAGACCACAGTTTAAAAGCATCAGTTCTTTGGTACTCAGATTTCTTTATGATCCGACTCTCATATCCACTCACGATTTCTGGTAAAACCATAGCTTTGACTATACAGATCTTTTCTGGTAAAGTAATGTCTCTTAGAAGTATGTCTGTAGACATAGGTAGTAATGTCTACATAGAAGAACTGCACGAAAAATATATTAATGATACAGATAACCACAATGGTGTGATCACTAATCTAGAGCTAAACAATCCTGAAATGTGAAGTTAAATGGGTCTTCAGAAGTATCACTAAGAGCAAAGTTAGTGGAGGGGATGGCATTGAAGTAGAGCTATATCAGATCCTAAAAGATGATGCTGTTAAAGTGCTGCACTCAATATGCCAGCAAATGTGGAAAACTCAGCAGTGGCCACAGGATTGGATAGGTCGTTTTCCTTGCAATCCCGAGAAAGGTGATTTCAAAGAATGTTCAACTACCACACAGTTGCACTCATCTCAAATGCACCAAAGTTATTTCTCCAAGCAAGTCTTCAACTGTACATAAACTGTGAAATTTCATATGTTCAAACTGGATTTAGAAAAGGCAAAGGAACCAGAGATCAAAGTGTCAACATTCATTGGATCATAGAAAATGCAAGCGAATTCTACAAAAAACACCTATTTCCACTTTATTGACCATGAAAAAGCCTTTGACTATGTGGATCACAATAAACTGTGGAAAACTTACAGAGATGGGAATAGCAGATCATCTTACCTGCCTTCTGAGAAATCTGTATGCAGGTCAAGAAGCAACAGTTAGAACTGAATATGGAACAACAGACTGCTTCCAAATAAGGAAAAGAGTACATAAAGAGGATGTATATTGTCACCTTGCTTATTTAACTTATATGCAGAGTACATCAAGTGAAATGCCCAACTGGATGAAGCACAAGCTGGAATCAAGACTGCTGGGAGAAATATCAATAGCCTCAGATATGCAGAAGACACCACCCTCATGGAAGTAACTGAGGAGGAATTAAAGGGCCGCTTGAAAAAATGAAAGAGGAGAGTGAAACATCTGGTTTACACTTCACATTCAGAGAATGAAGATCATGGCATTTGGTCCCATCACTTCATGGCAAATAGATGAGGAATCAATGGAAACAGTGAGAGACTTTATTTTGGGGGGCTCCAAAATCACTGCTGATGATGAGTGCAGCCATCAATTTAAAAGATGCTTGCTCCTTTGAAGAAAAATTATGACAAATCTATACACATTTTTAAAAAGTAGAGACATTACTTTGCTGAAAATTTCAGTATAATTAAAGCTATTATTTTTCCATTTGTCATGTATGTATATGACAGTTGCACCATAAAGAATGGTGAGCGATGAAGAATTGATAGTTTTCAACTGTGGTGTTGGACAAGACTTTTGAGAGTCCCTTGGACTGCAAGGAGATCCACCCAGTCATCCTAAATGATATCAAACCTATAGAGAAGTATAAGGAAGGCTGGGAAGACTTTTGCAAACAAGGCTCCCAGTCAGGGCTGAATATTTTTGCAAATGAGATCTTCAGCCAAGAATCCTTTGACCTCGTGGGAAAGAACATTTCTTGCATACAAGGATGTTTCTCTGATCTTTCAAAAAGGAACAGACCCAGGGTCAAAATGGATTTTAAGTTGATAAGGAAGTTCCCCAAAACAAAGTCTTAGCTGCAGTAAATAAGTTAAGGTAAAGGTTATCTCTCCCCGCGCCTGCGCACTCTATAGTCATTGAATCATAGTGTTTTGGCAACTTGTCCTGTAAATTGTTGTGAAAAAGATATAAAATAAGGCAGCTGCAAGAAGCAGCAGGATAAGAAGAATAAAGAAAAAGATTCAAACCACTCGGCCATGTTGGTGTTTCATTCCGTCGCTAGCAAAACCTGAATATTTATTGGAAGGACCAATGCTGAAATTGAACCTCCAATATTTTGGCCAACTGATGTGAAGAACTGACTCATTAGAAAAGACCCTGTTATGGGAAAGATTGAAGACAGAAGGAGAAGAGGATGACAGAGGATGAAATGGTTGGATGGAATCACCCACTCGATGGACATGAGTTTGCCCAAGCTCCAGGAGTTGGTGAAGAGCAGCGAGCCCTGGCGTGCTGCAGTCCATGGGGTTGCAAAAAGTCGAACATAACTGAGCGACTGAACTGAACTGAAGATACCACATAGCAAATACTATTTGAAATGGGCATGTTTCTCAGCAAGACTAGGGCTCCTTAAGGCCCCAACAAGTATCCCCAATCAAGTTTTCACTGATGCACAGGTCAGTGCCTAGCATTCACAAGACATTCAGTGAGTTCTGATTGCAAGGGGGCCTCCATTTTGGTCAACATAAAGGAGTAAAGGACACATTTATTCTCCTGTATCAAATAACTCCAAAGTAGAAAAGACAAATGAAAGAACATTGCTTTACATCAAACATCTGGCAGCCGAGAATGGATTCCTGAAGCGGGGAGCAAGCAAGGAGAGTTCTACAATTGCTCCAACTCTAGAAATAGTTTCCAACACATGCATGGAAAGTGTACCTAGGCAGAGACAAACAGTCTCCCCAGGAAGAGAGATTTATCACTCTACATATTTAGAGTTCATAGGAGAAAGCTATATGCAGAGAACTGTGTCAAGGTTCAGGTGATACCCTTCCAGTTTTTAGCAGAGAGTTGATAATACTTGTCTGAATTATAGGGAACGATCTTTGAGTCTCAAATTGCACCAAATCTAATTGTGTCCCCACCCACCAGTGTGAAAATTACCCATTTTTAATATAAATTTATTTATTTTAATTGGAGGCTAATTACAATATCGTGTTGATTTTGTCATATATTGACATGAATCCACCATGAGTGTACACGTCTTCCCCATCCTGAACCCCCTCCCACCTCCCTCCCCATAGCATCCCTCTGGGTCATCCCATTGCACCAGCCCCGAGCATCCTGTATCATGCATCGAACCACGACTGGCAATTCATTTCACATATGATAATATACATGTTTCAATGCAATTATCCCAAATCATCCCACCCTTGCCCTCTCCCAGAGAGTCCAGAAGACTGTTCTACACATCTGTCTCTCTTTTGCTGTCTCGCTTACAGGGTTATTGTTACCATCTTTCTAAATTCCATATATATATGTGTTAGTATACTGTATTGGTGTTTTTCTTTCTGGATTACTTCACTCTGTATAATAGTCTCCAGTTTCATCCACCTCATTAGAACTGATTCAAATGTATTCTTTTTACTGGCTCAGTAATACTCCATTGTGTATATGTACCACAGCTTTGTTATCCATTCGTCTGCTGATGGGCATCTAGGTTGCTTCCATGTCCTGGCTATTATAAACAGTGCTGCAATGAACATTGGGGTACACGTGTCTCTTTCAGTTCTGGTTTCCTTGGTGTGTATGCCCAGCAGTGGGATTGCTGGGTTGTACGGCAGTTCAATTTCCAGTTTTTAAAGGAATCCACACTGTTCTCCATCATGGCTGTACTAGTTTTCATTCCCACCAACAGTGTAATAGGGTTCCCTTTTTTCCATACCCTCGCCAGCATTTACGGCTAGTAGGCTTTTGGATAGCAACCAATCTGGCTGGCATGAAATGGTACCTCACTGTGGTTTTGATTTGCATTTCTCTGATAATGAGTGATGTTGAGCAACTTTTCATGTGTTTGTTAGCCATCTGTAAGTCTTATTTGGAGAAATATCTGTTTAGTTCTTTGGCCCATTTAAAAAATTTGGATCGTTTATTTTTCTGGAATTGAGCTGCAGGAGTTGCTTGTATATTTTTGAGATTAATTATTTGTCAGTTGCTTCATTTGCTATTATTTTCTCTCATTCTGAAGGCTGTCTTTTCACGTTGCTTATAGTTTCCTTTGTTGTGCAGAGGATTTTAATTAGGTCCCACTTGTTTTCTTTTTGCTTTTATTTCCAATATTCTGGGAGGTGGTTCATAGAGAATCCTGCTGTGACTTATGTTGTAGAGTGTTTTGCCTATGTTCTTCGCTAAGAGTTTTATAGTTTCTGGTTGTATGTTTAGATCTTTAATCCATTTTTAGTTTATTTTTGTGTATGGTGTTAGAAAGTGTTCTAGTTTCATTCTTTTGCAAGTGGTTGACCAGTTTTTCCAGCAATTCTTGTTAAAGAGATTGTCTTTCCTCCATTGTATATTCTTGCCTCCCTTGTCAAATATAAGGTGTCCATAGGTGTGTGGATTTACCTCTGGGTCTTCTATTTCATTCCTTTTATCTATATTCCTGTCTTTGTGCCAGTACCATACTGTCTTGATGACTGTGGCTTTGTAGTAGAGCCTGAAGTCAGTCAGGTAGATTTTTCCAGGTCCATTCTTATTTCTCAAGATTGCTTCTGCTATTCGAGGTTTTTTGTATTTCCATACAAATTGTGAAATTATTTGTTCTAGCTTTGTGGAAAATACCATTGATATCTTGGTAGGTTTTGAATTGAATCTATAGATTGTTTTGCTTAGTATATTCATTTTCACTCTATTGATTTTTCCAATCCATGAACACGGTATATTTCTCTATCTATTAGTGTCTTCTTTGATATCTTTCATCAGTGTTTTATACTTTTCTATATATAGGTTTGTAGTTTCTTTAAGTAGATATAGTCCTAAGCATTTTATTCTTTTCGTTGCAATGGTGAATGTAATTGTTTCCTTAATTTCTTTTTATTTTCTCATTATTAGTGTATCAGAATGCAAGGGATTTCTGTGTCTTGATTTTCTATCCTGCAACTTTACTATATTAATTGATTATATATAGGAATTTTCTGGTGGATTCTCTAGGGTTTTCTATGTAGAGGATCATGTCATCTGCAAACAGTGAGAGTTTTACATCATCTTTCCCAGTTTGGATTCCTTTTATTTCTTTTCCTGTTCTGATTGCTGTGGCCAATACTTCCCAAACTATGTTGAATAGTAGTGGTGAAGTGGGCACCCTTGTCTTGTTCCTGACTTTAGGGGAAATGCTTTAGTTTTTCCCCATTGAGGATAATGTATGCTGTGGGTTTGTCATATTTAGCTTTTATTATGTTGAGGTATATTTCTTCTACTCCTGCATTCTGGAGGGTTTTTTTTTTTATCATAAATGGATGTTGAATTTTGACAAAGGCTTTCTCTGCATCTGTTGAGATAATCGTATGGCTTTTATTTTTCAATTTGTTATAGTGGTGTATTACATTGATTGATTTGCCCACACAGAAGAATCCTTGCATCACTTGGATAAAGCCAATTTGGTCATGATGTATAATTTTTTTAATGTTTGCTGGATTCTGATTGCTAGAATTTTGTTCAAGATTTTTGCATCTATGTTCATCAATGATATTGGCCTGTAGTTTTATTTTTTGTGTGGCATCTTTTTCAGGTGTTGTTATTAGGGTGATGGTGGCCTCATAGAATGAGTTTGGAAGTTTACCTTCCTCTGCAATTTTCTGGAAGAGTTTGAGTAGGATAGGTGTTAGCTCTTCTCTAAATTTTTGGTAGAATTCAGCTGTGAAGCTGTCTGGTCTTGGGCTTTTGTTTGCTGGAAGATTTCTGATTACAGTTTCAATTTCTGTACTTGTGATGTGTCTTAAGATTTTCTATTTCTTCCTGGTTCAGTTTTAGAAAGTTGTACTTTGTCCATTTCTTCCAAGTTGTCCATTTTATTGGCATATAGTTGCTAATAGAAATCTCTTATGATCGTTTGTATTTCTTTTTTGTCTGTTGTGATCGCCCCATTTCATTTCTAATTTGATTGATTTGATTTTTCTCCCTTTGTTTCTTTATGAGTCTGGCCAATGGCTTGCCAATTTTATTTATCCTCTCAAAGGACCAATTTTTGGCTTTGTTGATTTTTGCTATGGTCTGTTTTGTTTTGTTCACTTTTATTTCTGCCCGATTTTTGAAGATTTATTTTCTTCTACTAACCCTCGGGTTCTTCATTTTTTCCTTTTCCAGTTGCTTTAAGTGTAGAATTAGGTTATTTATTTGACTTATTTCTTGTTTCTTGAGGTAAGCCTGTATTGCTATGAACCTTCCCCTTAGCACTGATTTTACAGTGCCCCACAGGGTTTAGGTTGTCGTGTTTTCATTTTCATTCATTTCTATGCATATTTTGATTCCTTTTTTAATTTATTTTGTGATTTGTTGGGTATTCATCGGTGTGTCGTTCAGCCTCCATATATTGGAATTTTTAATAGTTTTCCTCCTGTAATTGAGGTTTGATCTTACTGCTTGTGGTAAAAAAAAATGCTTAGAAGAATTTCAAATTTTTTTGAATGTACCAAGGCTAGATTTATGGCCCAGGATGTCATCTATCTTGGAGAAGATTTCGTGAGCACTTGAGAAAAAGATCAAATTCATTCTTTGGGCGTGAAATGTCCTATAAATATCAGTTAGGTCTAACAGGTCTGTTGTATCATTTAAAGTTTGTGTTCCCTTGTTAATTTTCTGTTTAGTTTCTCTGTCCATAGGTGTGAGTGGGGAAATAAAGTCTCCCACTATTATGTGTTATTGTTTATTTCCTCTTTCATACTTGTTAGCGTTTGTCTTACATATTGCAATGCTCCTATGTTGGGTGCATTTATATTTATAATTGTTATATCTTCTTCTTGGATTTATATTTTTATCATTAGCAGTGTCTTTCTTTGTCTTTCTTCACAGCCTTTATCTTAAAGTCTATTTTATCTGATATGAGTATTGCTACTCCTGCTTTCTTTTGGTCTCTATTTGCATGAGATATCTATTTCTAGCCCTTCAATTTCAGTCTGTATGTGTCCCTTGTTTCGAGTTGGGTCTCTTATAGACAACATATATAGTGGTCTGGTTTTTGTATTCATTCAGCCAGTCTTTGTCTTTTGTTTGGGGCATTCAACCCACATACATTTAAAGTAATTATTGATAAGTATGATCATATTGCCATTTACTTTATTATTTGGGGTTTGAGATTATACACCCTTTCTGCGTTTCCAGTCTAGAGAAGATCCTTTAGTATTTGTTGGAGAACTGGTTTCAGTTCAGTCAGTCACTCAGTTGTGTCTGACTCTTTGTGACCCAACGAATCACAGCACGCCAGGCCTCCCTGTTCATTACCATCTCCCGGATTTCACTCAGACTCACATCCATCGAGTCCGTGATGCTATTCAGCCATCTCATTCTCGGTTGTCCCTTTCTCCTCCTGCCCCCAATCTCTCCCAGCATCAGAGTCTTTTCCAATGTGTCAACTATTCACATGAGGTGGCCAAAGTACTGGAGTCTCAGCTTTAGCATCATTCCTTCCAAAGAAATCCCAGGGCTGATCTAATTCAGAATGGACTGGTTGGATCTCCTTGAAGTCCAAGGGACTCTCAAGAGTTTCCCCCAACACCATAGTTCAAAAGCATCAATTCTGTGGCACTCAGCTTTCTTCACAGTCCAACTCTCACATCTATACATGATGGATGTGAAGGATGAATGGAAAAACCATCCAGGAAAAACCATAGCCTTGACTAGATGGACCTTAGTTGGCAGTAATGTCTCTGCTTTTGAATATACTATCTAGGTTGGTCATAACTTTTCTTCTAAGGAGTAAGTGTCTTTTAATTTCATGGCTGCAGTCATCATCTGCAGTGATTTTGGAGCCCCCAAAAATAAAGTCTGACACTGTTTCCACTGTCTCCCCATCTATTTCCCATGAAGTGATGGGACCAGACCCCATGATCTTCGTTTTCTGAATGTTGAGCTTTAAGCAAACTTTTTCACTCTCCTCTTTCACTTTCATCAAGAGGCTTTTTAGCTCCTCTTCAATTTCTGCCATAAGGGTGGTGTTATCTGCATATGTGAGGTTACTGATATTTCACCCGACAATCTTGATTCCAGCTTGTATTTCTTCCAGACCAGTGTTTCTCATGATGTACTCTGCATATAAGTTAAATAAGCAGGGTGACAATATACAGCCTTGACATACTCCTTTGCCTATTTGGAATCAGTCTGTTGTTCCATGTCCAATTCTAACTGTTGCTTTCTGACCTGCATACAGATTTCTCAAGAGGCAGGTTAGGTGATCTGGTATTCCTATCTCTTTCAGAATTTTCCACAGTTTATTGTAATCGGTGATGCTGAATTCTCTCAGCTTTTGCTTTTTTGTAAAGCTTTGATTTCCCTTCATATTTGAATGAAATCCTTGCTGGGTACAGTAATCTGGGCTGTAGGTATTTTTTTCCTTTCTCCTCTTTAAGTATGCCCTGCCATTACCTCCTGGCCTGAAGAGTTTCTATTTAAAGATCAGCTGTTATCCTTATGGGAATCCAATTGTGTGCTATTTGTTGTTTTTCACTTGCTGCTTTTAATATTTGTTCTTTGTGTTTAATCTTGGTTAATTTGATTAATATGTGTCTTGGTGTGTTTCGCCTTGTATTTATCGTTTTTGGGACTATCTGGGTTTCATGGACTTGCATGATTATTTCCTTCCACAATTTAGGGAAGTTTTGAACTATTATCTCAAGTATTTTCTCATGGTCTTTCTTTCCGTCTTCTTTTACTGAGACTTCTATGATTTGAATGTTGGGGCATTTAACATTGTCTCAGAGGTCTCTGAAATTGTCTCATTTCTTTTAATCCGTTTTTGTTTTTCCTCTCTGTTTCATTGATTTCTACCATTTTATCTTCTACCACACGGTTCAAGTATTGCTGAAGCCTGCCTTGGAGAATTTTGAGCACTACTTTACTAGCATGTGAGATGAGTGCAATTGTATGGTAGTTTGAGCATTCTTTGACATTGCCTTTCTTTGGAATTGGAATGAAAACTGAACTTTTCCAGTCCTGTGGCCACTGCTGAGTTTTCCAAATTTGCTGGCATATTGAGTGCAGCACCTTCACAGCATCATCTTTCAGGATTTGAAACAGCTCCACTGGAATTTCATCACCTCCACTAGCTTTGTTCATAATGATGCTTTCTAAGGCCCACTTGACTTCGCATTCCAAGATGTCTGGCTCTAGATTAGTGATCACATCATCATGAATATCTGGGTCGTGAAGATCTTTTTTGTACAGTTCTTCTGTGTATGCTTGCCACCTCTTCTTAATATCTTCTGCTTCTGTTAGGTGCATACCATTTCTGTCCTTTATCGAGCCCATTTTTGCATGAAATATTCCCTTGGTATCTCTAATTTTCTTGAAGAGATCTCTAGTCTTTCCCATTCTGTTCTTTTCCTCTATTTCTTTGCGTTGATCGCTGAAGAAGGCTTTCTTAACTCTTCTTGCTATTCTTTGGAACTCTGCATTCAGATGCTTCTATCTTTCCTTTTCTCCTTTGCTTTTTGCCTCTCTTCTTTTGACAGCTATTTGTAAGGCCTCCCCAGACAGACGTTTTCTTTTTTTGCATTTCTTTTCCATGGGGATGGTCTTGCCCCTGTCTGCCATACAATGTCACAAACCTCATTTCATAGTTCGTCAGACACTCTATCTATCAGATCTAGGCCCTTAAATCTATTTCTCACTTCCACTGTATAATCATAAGGGATTTGATTTACGTGAACTCCCTGATGTTCAAGCTGGTTTTAGAAAAGGCAGAGGAACCAGAGATCAAATTGCCAACATCCGCTGGATTATGGAAAAAACAAGAGAGTTCCAGAAAAACATCTACTTCTGCTTTATTGACTATGCCAAAGCCTTTGACTGTGTGGATCACAATAAACTGCGGAAAATTCTGAAAGAGATAGGATTACCAGACCACCTAACCTGCCTCTTGAGAAATCTGTATGCAGGTCAGGAAGCAACAGTTAGAACTGGACATGGAACAACAGACTGATTCCAAATAGGCAAAGGAGTATGTCAAGGCTGTATATTGTCACCCTGCTTATTTAACTTATATGCAGAGTACATCATGAGAAATGCTAGACTGGAAGAAGCACAAGCTGGAATCAAGATCGCTGGGAGAAATATCAATAACCTCAGATATGCAGATGACACCACTTTTATGGCAGAAATTGAAGAGGAGCTAAAAAGCCTCTTGATGAAAGTGAAAGAGGAGAGTGAAAAAGTTTGCTTAAAGCTCAACATTCAGAAAATGAAGATCATGGCTTCCAGTCCCATCACTTCATGGGAAATAGATGGGGAAACACTGGAAACAGTGTCAGACTTTATTTTTTTGGGCTCCAAAATCACTGCAGATGATGACTGCAGCCATGAAATTAGAAGACGCTTACTCCTCGGAAGAAAAGTTATGACCAACCTAGATAGTTTATTCAAAAGCATAGACATTACTTTGCCGACTACGGTCCGTCTAGTCAAGGCTATGGTTTTTCCTGTGGTCATGTATGGATGTGAGAGTTGGACTGTGAAGAAGGCTGAGCG
>SJYF01000626.1:175207-189501 GCA_006410515.1 Procapra przewalskii | reverse complement strand
GCCTCTGAGGGAGAGGGAGAGGGTGGGTTGGTTTGGGAGAATGGCATAAAAACATGTATACTATCATGTAAAAATAAATAAATAAATAAATAAAATTTAAAAAAAAAGATTAAAAAAAAATCAAAACTTAAGAACTAAATAGACATTTCTCCAAAGAAGACATATGGATGGCTAACAAACACATGAAAAGATGCTCAACATCACTCATTATCAGAGAAATGCAAATCAAGACCACAATGAGATAACATTTCACACCAGTCAGAATGGCTGCGATCCAAAAGTCTACAAGCAATAAATGCTGGAGAGGGTGTGGAGAAAAGGGAACCCTCTTACACTGTTGGTGGGAATGCAAACTAGTACAGCCACTATGGAAAACAGTGTGGAGATTCCTTTAAAAATTGCAAATAGAACTGTCTTATGACCCAGCAATCCCACTGCTGGGCATACACACCAAGGAAACCAGAATTGAAAGAGACACATGTACCCCAATGTTCATGGCAGCACTGTTTATAATGGCCAGGACGTGGAGACAACCTACATGTCCATCAGCAGATGAATGGATAAGAAAGCTGTGGTACATATACACAATGGAGTATTATTCAGCCATGAAAAAGAATAAATTTGAATCAGTTCTAATGAAATGGATGAAACTGGAGCAGATTGTACAGAGTGAAGTAAGCCAGAAGGAAAAACACCAATACAGAATACTGACACATATATATGGAATTTAGAAAGATAGTAATGATGACCCTCTATGTGAGACAACAAAAGAGACACAGATGTATAGAATGGACTTTTGGCCTCTGAAGGAGAGGGAGAGGGTGGGATGATTGGGGAGAATGGCATTGAAACATGTATACTATTATGTAAGAAACGAAGTGCCAGTCTATGTTCGATGCAGGATACAGGATGCTTGGGGCTGGTGCACGGGGATGATCCAGAGAGATGATATGGGGTGGGAGGTGGGAGGGGGATTCAGGATTGTAAAGTAGAATAAAGTAAAAATAAATAAATAAAATATCCATAATTGAAATTAAAAAAAAAAAGAAAAGAAAGAAAAACCATTCCCTAACAGTCAGCTAGGTTTCCAAAAAAGGAAGTAACAGCTATAGCCAGTCAAATAATTTCCTTGCTTTGCTTACCCATTTGCTTTCCCACATTTCCTGCTGGTGGAAAGCTCCAAGCCTTTTTCTATTTGGCATTAGCTGATTCAAATTGATGGTTGCTCAAATAAACTTCAAAATTTTAATGCACTACAGTTTAACTTATAACAGTGTAGAAACTCAGTTTGCAAAGGTAACTAGAAAGAAAAGAAAAAAGAAACAAAATCAGCTTCTAAATTAACAATTGAAGAAATAACATAATTTCTTTAGAAGAAAGAATTCTGTAATTTTCTTTATCTCCCATTTTACATATTGGCAGCTAGTCCAGGTCACTAATTCATAGTTTGTTGGTTTGTTTGTTTTTTCCCATAGAATGATTAAAATATCACTTTCTCTGAAAACTGTTAGCCAATGAAGCTTATTACACTCAAATAAAAGGGATCTTGTGTAGAGAAAATAAAAAAATTGAAACCCTCACCTTCTAACTGAGAAGGGGTGTGGGGTAATGTGTCCAGATGTGTGGACAGATCTCAGACCATGAGGACAAGCTATGCTAGTTTCATCTAGAGCAGCAGTTTTAAATATGGTCCCTGCACTAACAGCAGTTTATTATCTGACGTTTACAAGAACACAAAATGTCCTGATTTCTAATAGGAACAAAAAACATCAGCTGCTGTAACCTACTTGAAAAGTATGTCAGAATTAGCTACTTCCAGAGGAAAACGTGGCCTGTAACTGGCAGCCACAGGAGAGGATGCTTGTACCAGACTGGAAACTACAGTCAGATTTCAGAGATTAAGCAAAGCTAGAATAAAGCTGAAGGTTGTACTGAGTTGAATAGTGCCCATCCCCCCCAAAAAAAGAAAATTTAATGCCCAATCAGAACCTCAGAATGTGATTGTAGATGTAATTTGTTAAGATAAAGCTATTGTAGATTGATAAGAACCCTGAAAACAATGACTGATGTTTTTATAAGAAGATCTGGTGAAAAGACAAGGAGACATGTTGAGAAGATGCTATGTGAAGACGGAGGCATATTGGAGCGATGCATGTACAAGCCAAGAGATTCCAAGGACTATTCCAACCATCAGGAGCTGAGAAAGAGAAGATTTGGGGCAGAGCCTCTAAAAGAAATCAAATTTACCAGCACCTTGAGGTCAGATTTCTAGTCTCCTGATCTGTGACAGCATACGTGAGTGTTGTTTTAAACTATCAAGCTTGTGGTCATTTGTTACAACTGCCCTATGAAATCAATACAAACTTAGTCAAAGAAAATTGGGAAGATGAAAATAGGAAAAAACCAAAATTAATTCAGACAAAGATTTCAGCAGCAAAATATTCAGCAAGTAGAAATTCAAATGAGACAAATTTTGCTGCACAGTTAGCAATTCAGAGAGATTCCTGACTCAGTTCTTGCAATAAAGTATAAAATGGGGTACTATGACCTGCCGCTTGAGAAACCTATATGCAGGTCAGGAAGCAACAGTTAGAACTGGACATGGAACAACAGACTGGTTCCAAATAGGAAAAGCAGTAGGTCAAGGCTGTATATTGTCACTCTGATTATTTAACTTACATGCAGAGTACATCATGAGAAACACTGGGCTGAAAGAAGCACAGGGTGGAATCAAGATTGCCAGGAGAAATATCAATAACCTCAGATATGCAGATGACACCACCCTTATGGAAGAAAGTGAAGAGGAGCTAAAAAGCCTCTTGGTGGTGGTGAAGTCACTCAGTCGTGTCCGACTCTTTGCGACCCCGTGGACTGTAACCTACTAGGCTTCTCCGTCCATGGGATTCTCCAGGCAAGAATACTGGAGTGGATTGCCATTTCCTTCTCCAGGGGATCTTCCCTACCCAGGGATCAAACCCTGGTCTCCTGCATTGAAGGCAGGCACTTTAACCTCTGAGCCACCAGGGCAACCCCAAAAAGCCTCTTGATGAAAGTTAAAGAGGTGAGTGAAAAAGTTGGCTTAAAGCTCAACATTCAGAAAGTGAAGATCATGGCATCCGGCTCATCACTTCATGGGAAATAGAGGGGGCAACAGTGGAAACAGTGTCACACTTTATTTTGGGGGGCTCCAAAATCATTGCAGATGGTGATTGCAGTCATGAAATTAAAAGACTCTTACTCCTTGGAAGGAAAATTATGACCACCCTAAATAGCATATTAAAAAGCAGAGACATTACTTTGCCAACAAAGGTCCGTCTTGTCAAAGCTATGGTTTTTCCAGTGGTGATGTATGGATGTGAGAGTTGGACTGTGAAGAAAGCTGAGCACCAAAGAATTGATGCTTTTGAAGTGTGGTGTTGGAGAAGACTCTTGCGAGTCCTTTGGACTGCAAGGAGATCCAACCAGTCCATTCTAAAGGAGATCAGTCCTGCGTGTTCTTTGGAAGGACTGATGCTAAAGCTGAAACCCCAATACTTTGGCCTCCTCATGCGAAGGTGGACTCATTGGAAAAGACCCTGATGCTGGGAGGGATTGGGGGGAAGGAGGAGAACAGGATGATAGAGGATGAGATGGATGGATGGCATCACCAACTCGATGGATGTTAGTGGGAGTTAGTGATGGACAGGGAGGTCTAGTGTGCTGCAATTCATGGTGTCGCAAAGAGTCGGACACGACTGAGGGACTGAACTGAACTGGACTGAACTGAACTGAACTGAACGGAAAAGTTTTACAACCCTGTCTCTTCCCATCACTTTGAGATCTTATAAGCTACCAACCTCTTTCTTAACTCTGTGTTCCATCTTGGATATGAGAGAGAAAACAGAGAAATCTGAAAGACCACCTGCTAAACTGAGGGATATTAAGCATTAAAGCAACAATCTCAGACTACTGAATCTATCTAAGATTACAGATTTTCTGAACTTATTATGATCAAAATAGTAACATTTTTCTGTGACTTCCTCCTTTGTCTCCTTCCCTGGTGCTTGGGACTGGGACCAACCAGATGTGAATCCTCTGCTGTTCAGAAAGAATCATCTCAACTGTTTGTCAGCACTGTTTCAGGAAAGAAGGAAAGGGTAGGATCAGTTTTCAGTCAGGGTCACAAAGAAAATTAGTAAAATGCCAAGAAAAGGGCCCTGATCACAGGATATTTGATTGGGGCTTCATATCCATGATTCCACTTATTTATCCATTTATTTATTTTTATTTCTAAAGTTTGATTCAGTTCAGTTCAGTCGCTCAGTGGTGTCCTACTCTTTGCGACCCCATGAATCTCAGCACGCCAAGCCTCCCTGTCCATCACCAACTCCCTGAGTTCACTCAGACTCACGTCCATCGAGTTGGTGATGCCATCCAGCCATCTTATCCTCTGTCGTCCCCTTCTCCTCCTGTCTCCAATCCCTCCCAACATCAGAGCCTTTGACTCCAGTACTTTGGCCACCTCATGCGAAGAGTAGACTCATTGGAAAAGTTTGATTAGACACTCCCTAAACACCAGACATTGTCTTCAATGCTTTAATATATTAAAAATGAACAAAGAGCATAAGCTTTCCAGGATTTAATTGTGAAAATGTGCAAATAGGAAAACTTCAGACTTCTTCAGTGCATATCAATATACCCACCATTACCTAGCTTATAATTTAAATATTTTGCTGTACTTCCTTTAGAACATATTAATATATCCCTCTATTCCTCATTCATGATTATTATTTTTGATATATTTCAAAGTAAATTTCAGACAGCAGTAGAATTTCTCTAGATACTTAATCTTGCTTATAATTTAATGAGATTAAATATTTGTTTGCTGGTTTATTTTCTTTAGAATTTAAATATATATACATTGAAATTCAGGAACTTTTGGTGAACATCCACTGAGTTTTGACAAGTAGATAGTTATATTTAACACCCAAATCTGCAGACCCCAGATTCTCTAACTTTCTCACCCATTCTAGAGACAATCATTTTTTTCTCATTATAGAAAAATTTTGCCAATTCTACAAGTTCTTATGTACAAAATAATACATATTGTATTATTTTGTGTAAGTTTTTTTCACTCTTTTTATATTCAGTTATATTGTTTTTATCTAAATATGTTCCTCTTCATACTGTTCATACTATTCATGGGATTTTCAAGGCAAGAATACTGAAGTGGCTTGCAATTCCTTTCCCCAGTGGACCATGTTCTATCAGAACTCTCCACCATGACCCGTCCATCTTGGGTGGCCCTACAAAGCATGGCTCATAGTTTCACTGAGTTAGATAAGGCTGTGTTCCATGTGATAAGATTGGTTAGTTTTCTGTGATTGTGGTTTTCAGTCTGTCTGCCCTTTGATAGAAAAAGATAAGAGGCTTATAGAAGCTTCCTGATGAGAGAGAGAGTGACTGAGGGGGAAACTGGGTATTGTTCTGATGGGCAGGGCCATGCTCAGCAAATCTTTAATTTTCTCTTGATGGGTGGGGCTATGTTCCCTCCTTGTTACTTACCTGGGGCCAAACTATGATGGACACTGAAAGATGAGCTCCCCAGGTCAGTAGGTGCCCAATATGATACTGGATATCAGGAGAGAAATAACTCCAAAGAGAACGAAGGGGTGTTGCTCAAAGCAACACCCACTTGTGGATGTGATGGGTGATGGAAGTAAAGTCTGATGCTATAAAGAGCAGTATTGCATAGGAACCTGGAATATCAGGTCCGTGAATCCAGGCAAATTGGAAGTGGTCAAACAAGAGATGGCAAGAGTGAACATCCACATTTGAAGAATCAGTGAACTAAAATAGACTGGAATGCGTGAATTTAACTCAGATAATCAGTATATCTACTACTGTGGGCAAGAATCCCTTAGAAGAAATGGAGTAGCGATCATAGTCAACAAGAGCCCGAAATGCAGTACCTAAATAAAATACCTTACAATTATATAGTGGACATGACAAATAGATTCAAAGGATTTGTTCTGGTAGACAGAGTGCCTGAAGAACTATGGACAGAGGTTTGTGACACTGTATAGGGATCAAGACCATCCCCAAGAAAAAGGAATGCAAAAAGGAAAAACTGTTGTCTGAGGAGGCCTTACAAATAGCTGTGAAAAGAAGAGAAGGGAAAGGCAAAGGAGAAAAGGAACGATATACCCATTTGAACGCAGAGTTCCAAAGAATAGCAAGGAGAGATAAGAAAGGCTTCCTCAGTGATCAATGCAAAGAAATAGAGGAAAAAATTAGAATAAGAAAGTCTAGAGATCTCTTCAAGAAAATTAAATATACCAAAGGAACATTTCATGGAAAGATGGGAACAATGAAGGACAGAAATGGTATGGACCTAACAGAATCAGAGTTATTAAGAAGCAGTGGCAGGAATACACAGAGGAACTATACAGAAAAGATCTTCATGGCACAGATAATCATGATGGTGTGATGACTCACCTAGAGCCAGACATCCTGGAATGTGAAGTCAAGTGGGCCTTAGGAAGTATCACTATGAACAAAGCTAGGGGAGGTGATGGAATTCCAGTTGAGCTATTTCAAATCTTAAAAGATGATGCTGTGAGAGTGCTGCACTCAATATTCCAGCAAATATGGAAAACTCAGCAGTGGCCACAGGATTAGGAAAGGTCAGTTTCCACTCCAATCCCAAAGAGAGGTACTACACAATTGCAGTCACCTCACATGCTAGGAAGGTAATGCTCAAAATTCCCAAGCCAAGCTTCAGCAATACATGAACCGTGAACTTCCAGAAATTCAAGCTATATTTAGAAAAGGGAGAGGAACCAGAGATCAAATTGCCAACATACATTTGATCATCGAAAAAGCAAGAGAATCCAGAAAATCATATATTTCACTTTATTGACTATGCCAAAGCCTTTAACTGTGTAGATCACAACAAACTATGGAAAATTCTGGAAGAGATGGAAATACAAGACCACCTGACCTGGCTCTTGAGAAATCTGTATGCAGGTCAGGAAGCAACATTTAGAACTAGACATAGAACAATGGAATGTTTCCAAATAGGCTGTATATTGTCACTCCTGCTTATTTAATTTATATGCAGAGTACATCTGCATATAAATTGTGTCAAGGCTGTATGTCAAGGCTGTATATTGTCACTCCTGCTTATTTAATTTATATGCAGAGTACATCATGAGAAACACCGGGCTGGAGGAAACACAAGCTGGAATCAAGATTGCCAGGAGAAATATCAATAACCTCAGATATGCAGATGACGCCACTCCTATGGCAGAAAGTGAAGAAGAACTAAATAGCCTCTTGATGAAAGTCAAAGTGGAGAGTGAAAATGTTGGCTTAAAACTCAACATTCAGAAAACTAAGATCATGGCATCTGGTCCCATCACTTCATAGGAAATAGATGGGGAAACAGTGGAAATGGTGGCTGACTTTATTTTCTTGGGCTTCAAAATCACTGCAGATGGTGACTGTAGCCATGAAATTAAAAGACGCTTACTCCTTGTAAGAAAAGTTATGACCAACCTAGATAGCATATTAAAAAACAGAGACAGTACTTT
Source organism: Procapra przewalskii (assembly GCA_006410515.1). Classification (NCBI taxonomy): domain Eukaryota; kingdom Metazoa; phylum Chordata; class Mammalia; order Artiodactyla; family Bovidae; genus Procapra; species Procapra przewalskii. Next base: position 181,927 of record SJYF01000626.1, on the reverse strand, counting down.
GTCAACAAAGGCCCATTTAGTCAAAGGTATTATTTTTCCAGTAGTCCTGTATGGATGTGAGAGTTGGACTGTGAAGAAAGCTGAGCACCAAACAATTGATGCTTTTGAAGTGTGGTGTTGGAGAAGACTCTTGAGAGGTCCCTTGGGCTGCAAGGAAATCCAACCAGTCCATTCTAAAGAAGATCAGCCTGGATATTCTTTGGAAGGACTGATGCTAAAGCTGAAACTTCAGTACTTTGGCCACCTCATGTGAAGAATTGACTCATTGGGAAAACTCTGATTCTGAGAGGGATTCGGGGCAGGAGGAGAAGGGGACAACAGAGAATGAGATGGCTGGGTGGCATCACCAACTCGATGAGTGTTAGTTTGAGTGAACTCTGGGAGTTGGTGATGGACAGGGAGGCCTGGCGTGCTGCGGTTCATGGGGTTGCAAAGAGTCGGACACAACTGAGCGGCTGAATTGAGCTGAACTGACAGTTTTTTTCAGTAGTCATGTATGTATGTGAGAGCTGGACTATAAAGGAAGCTGAGCACTGAAGAATTGATGCTTTTGAACTGTGGTGTTGGAGAAGACTCTTGAGAGTCCTTTGGACTGCAAGGAGATCCAACTAGCCCATCTTAAAGGAATTTAGTCCTGAATATTCATTGGAAGGACTGATGCTAAAGCTGAAACTCCAATACTTTGGCCACCTGATGTGAAGAACTGACTCATTGGAAAAGACCCTGATGTTGCTAAAGACTGAAGGCAGGAGTAGGGGATGACAGAGGATGAGATGGTTGTTGGCATCACCAATTCAATAGACATAATTTTGAGTAAACTCTGGAAGTTAGTAATGGACAATGAGGCCTGGATATCCTGCAGTCCATGGGGCACCAAGAATAGGACACGACTGAGTGACTGAAGTGTACTGAAGTGAAATATGTTCCTTATTTACAACATATTTAGAATTACATTGTGTAGAATTACATTGCCTAACCGTACTCCAATTTTCTATTTTACTCATATTTATGGACATTTGGACAGTTTCCAGTTTGAGGCTGATATAAATCATCTTTCTATCAACAGTCTATAGAATCTTCTGGGGTACGTATCCGTGTGTGTGTGTGTGTGTGTTTCCCTGCAGTACTCTGGGGTAATATGACATTTGATCTTATTTTTGTGTGTGCATTTTTATTTTTCAAAAATAAGATAGATTTTTAAAAAAGATATAGATCATGGCATCAGCTGTTAGTATCACTGAGATAACAATGTGCTCAGAAAGAAAGAAAGGGTGGCTCTTACCTTTGTGACCCTTCTGGAATTCTCTGGAAATTTTTCTGTATAGTCATATTTAATAATCTTAGAGAATTCATTTCCTTTCAGGTGGAAAGACTCTGTAGGCCTAGATTTTCCAGATAGACAATAACAAAGACTGCAGCATTTCTCATCGGAAACAGTCATGTTCAACTAAATTAAAAAGAGAAAACTAAATGTCAAGCATTGCGTATAAACTTGGTTATCCTGTAAGGCTTAGAAACAATGAATGATCCAACAAGGGAGAAGGTGTAACATCCCACCTGTTTTGGAAGTTAGGGACCCATTCTGTTATTCTTGTTGCTAACTAATGTCCAGTTATTTTGAAGCAATTTAAGCAGTGTGTCTGAATACTATTTTGCCCTGTGGGCCTGTCACAAAAGCCTTGCTCCTGCCATGGCTTTTCTCTCTAAAGACCAGTATATTCAGTATAAATTGTGAAAGTTGGAATACATGGACTTGCACCATATGAACTTAACTGCTTTTCAAACTTTACAACCATCTTCATAAAATTTGTTGTTTCTGAAAATATTTGATTGCTTCTCTTTCCTAGAGACCTTTGTGCTTTAGCTTTCCTCACTACACTTAGTTCCCACACAGTAATACTATAAAAAAACTCTGGCAGTCTTTGCTGCTGACATTCCAAATGTGATTACTCTTTCTTCTGAATTCTGACATCTTTTAATTATGTATCTTTATCACTAGCACATGAAAGCTTGTACAGTAGTGACATTTTTCAAATGTTTCTTTACCACAAACTAGGTAGTAGCATGGTTTATACATCATTGTCTTCCTCCTTGCTCCCTAATACCTAAACAATGCATTTACATGTATGAAGAGACACGTGGTTGTGCAAAAAAAAAAAAAAGAATCTACCTAAAGATGTAACATCCACCCACACCATTTCACATGCCATAGTCATTAAAAGCCTCAATAAATAAACCTATCAAAAAAAAGAAACAGAGCACACACACATTGAGCAGACTTTGTTGAGGCTGACATCAAATAAATAAGATGAAAAGGAAAACATACTAGTTCCATGGCTGGATTATTTTTTTAATTTTTTACTTACTTCAAGACAGAATTGCATTGTTCTTGGTTGCTTATGGTAAAGAATCCACCTGCAATGCAGGAGACCTCAGTTTTATCCCTGGGCTGGGAAAGTCCCCTGCAGAAGGGCATGGCAGCCCACCCCAGTTATCTTGCCTGGAGAATTCCATGAACAGAGGAGCCAAAGAGTTGGACACGACTGGGCAACTAACACTTTCACTCTCCACACAGAATTATCCTCAGATGTATTCACTGCAGCTTAGAGTCAGTACTTCAATTATATAAGAACAATTAAAAATTAGTGTGTTAATCTCTGGTTGGGGAACTAAGATCCTATATGCTGCAAGGCAACTAAACCCACGTGCTACAACTACTGAGCCCACATGCTACACCTACAACAAAGATCGTGCATGCTGCAGCTGACACCTGACAAACCAAAAATAAAAATAAATAAATAAATAATTTAAAAAAGGATAGTATGACAAGACACTTGCTGAAATTTGAGAAACTCTGCCATGATTTTCCATCAAATTAAATACTATAGCATTAGTATTAATGGATACTTAGCATTCCTAGTACTTTATTTTATATTATTATTAAAATACACAGGCTGTAGACCTACCACATCTTCCCTGCATATAGTAATTTTTTTTTCAGTTGATCAGTAATTGTCCATAAAGTCTCCCCAAAACCCATCATAAGCCCGTGACAGAGTCCTCTGAATTTTCTTTTTCATCTTCACTGCTGAGTGAGGCTATGACGGGTAATCTTTTGTAAATATAAGCAAGAATTTTTCATAATACTTTTAAAAACAATGCATGGATACTACTTGCATTACTCTGCTCTGATAGAGGTTCATTTACCAAAAAATGTATGTCTGCATTAATGGGAAAGTGATGTATGTCTATAGTCAGCATAAATATATTTATGATATATATTGTATATTTATCACACAAGGCTAGCTGTAACAAAACTTGAGTTGCATTTTTCCAAAATTATTTAGGCTTTGTTATTTTGTCCTACCCAGAGAAGGGAAGAGCTACCAACTCCAGTATGTTATGTGCTATTCCAATTTTACACCACTTTCAGGTGGTTCATTATAGTTGAGTTTTATGACCTCAATGTAAGATATTACAATTCAAAAAATTTAGATTCAAATACTATCTTATTTTTAATTTGTTTTGATCACATCTTATAATATTTCATTGTACTGGCCTAATTTTTTTTCCATCTAGACAATACATTTTACTAAAAGAGCTAGAAAAATGTGCCTCAAACTCACACCCCAAAAACTTGTTAGTCTAGAGAGCAATATCAATCTGAAGCTTTTCCCTGGTTCCACACATTCTGTTCATGCACACAAACAAATAAATCTGCTCAGACCAGTTCCAAGGAACAAGACATTTGGTGTACAGGATAATTCCCTGAAAAGAAACTGTAATAAACATAGCTTTAGGGAAATCACAAAGCCCTTTACTGTTCTTCCCATTACAGCTAAAATTCTATGTCATTTATCATATTTACATAAAAATAGAAAAGAAGATACTGTTATATGTAAACATCACATATATTTCTAAAGTACATACTGTGTGCTACATAGATAATGATAAGGACCAGCATTGGCTAAAATATTATATATAACATAAACACCAAGACAGTAGCCAGTGAATGCTTCATCCATCTAAGCTGGGGCAAGAGAACATACAAGATAACTGGGAACACCCCAAACTCATTGGTATGTAAGACTCCTTCCTTAAGGGGGGGTCCGGGGGCTGGGATTAATGAATTTGATGTCTATTTTTCAGGTCATATTGGCTTCCCAGGTGGTGCAGTGATAGAAAATCCCCCTGCCAGTGCAGAAGACATAGGAGATTCAGGTTCAATCCCTGGGTCGGGAAGATCCCCTGGAGAAATAAATGCAACCCACTCCAGTATTCTTGTCTGGAGAATTGTATGGACAGAGGAGTCTGGCAGGCTATAGTCCATGGGGTTGCAAAAAGTTAGACATGATGAGCATACACACACACACACGTCAGGTCAGACTTATTCCAGTTTGAGAATAGCTTGAGCAAACAAAAAAAGAGAACAGCTTCACATCCAACTTTTGCCTAGAATCCCACAGAGGGTCCTCTCTCTGAACACTGTTCAAGAGAAGTTAATTCTCCCAGTGTCTCCTCCCCCACCTTCATCAAAAGCAAACAACTCTTGCCTTCATGGCCCAGCATCTGGTAAGTAAGATGGTATTCCCCTCCCTTTACTTTATATTCATTTTATTTACAACTGTAGTATAAGTAAAGGTATGTAGAGGAAGAAGAAAGATAGTTGAAATGTTCCTTTAAGAACACCATGGGACTTCCACCGGTGGTCCAATAACTAAGACTCCATACACCCAATGCACGGAACCCATGTTTAAACTCTGGTCAGGGAACGAGATTTCACATGCCACAAAAAAGACTGAAGCCTGCTGAGCTCCTCTCTCCATGGAATTCTCCAGGCAAGAATACTCTTCTGCAAGGATCTTCCAGATCCAGGGATCAAAACTGGGTTTCCCACATTACAGGCAGATTCTTTACCATCTGAGTCCCAAGGAAGCCCAAGCGTTCACATGCCACAACTAAAGATTTCATATGCCACTGCAACGAATATCCTGTGTGCCTCAACTAAGATTTGGCACAGCTGAATAAATGAACAAATATAAATTTAAAAATTAAAAATAAGTACCCTTAAAGAAGGTATCTTTCTTTTCTTTTATTATCTATATAATCTCTGAGATAAAGTGATTTGTCACATTAGAAATTACAAAGCACATCAATTGGGTTTGTAAAAATCAAAGCCAAGCACAAAAATTACACACACAAAAATGGACACTATTGTTTTCACACACAGGCCCCTAGAGAACATATATTACATTGCAGAAGATATAATTCAGTCATTTCTATAAGGAGTACTACCAAATCTTTGCATATTGAAAACCCCACTTACTGACCTACTTCCTTTCACAGCACACTAATTAACTGTTGAACATATCACCACAGATGTTTTGGAAAAAAAAAAAAAGTAACTGCAGTCAACAGCTAGTTTTTTTCAAAAGCCCTATTCTCTATTTGAAATTAAACATGAAAGCATTAGGTGTGCACAATGAAAGTTTACCCCAGTCTACTTCAAAGGACAAGCAAAACAAGATAAAGGAAGAAGTCATTTCATTCCCTTTTGCTAACAGATCTAAGTGAAAGTGCTCCAAACAGTTTGGGACTTAATGATGATAGAGACTAGTGGAGAAGATCCATCATCTTTTTCTTCTGACTATGAATAGCACAAATCTTAAGCAGACTGATGCAGAAATAAGGAAAAACTCTTTCTAGCCACTCTCATTTGCTGGCTGATGTCTTTGAAAATAGCATGTCATTTTACCAGAATGTGTTTTATTCAGTCTTATCCCTAAATAAAATAAATTATATGCATGCTGCCGTTTTAACACATCAGGAAGTATTAAATTAATTAAAGAGGCCATTATGTTGAAAGGCTTGCGTGAGTTCAGTCTTATCTGACTCTTTGCGACCCTGTGGACTATAGACCCCCAGGCTCCTCTGTCCATGGGATTATCCGGGCACGAATACTGGAGTGGGTTGCCATTTCCTCTTCCAGGGGATCGTCCCTACCAAGGGATTGAACCCCTGTTTATTATGCCTCCTGCATTGGCAGGTGGGATCTTTACCACTAGCACCACCCGGGAAGCCTAGACTGCTGAAACAAACAAAAAGCCTCAAGGTTAGGAAATGGAAACAGAAGGAAATGGCAAACCACCCCAGTGTTCTTGCCTGGAGAATTTCATGGATAGAAGAGCATGGCAGGCTACAGTCCATGGGGTCGCAAGAGTCGGACATGACTTAGTGACTGAACAACCAACCAACCGAGGATAGCCAGTCATAGCCAGCTAGACTTTAACTGATAGACAATCAGTAATCTCCTTAACTTTTCTTCCACCTTTTCTCTATTAAATTCTCTCTCTGAGGATCCTATCAGTGGAGTGCTCCTAATCACTTACTATTGATGCTACCTGACTGAAATGAATTTTTATTCAAATAAGCTATTAATTTTTTTAATGCCTCTGAATATCTTTTACAAAAACAAAAAGATTTTTTATTTATTTATTATTTTTTTAATTTTTATTATTATTGTTATTTCCCTACATTACAGTACTGTATTTGTTTTGCCATACATTGACATGCATTGGCCACAGGTGTACCCAATCTCCCAATGCGGAAGCCCCTTCCCACCTCCCACCCCATATCTCCCTGGATCACCCTGTGCACCAGCCCCAAGGATCCTGTATCCTGTATTGAACATAGACTGGCGCTTCGTTTCTTACATGATAG
>SJYF01000626.1:149833-160164 GCA_006410515.1 Procapra przewalskii | reverse complement strand
CGATAAAGGACAGAAATGGTCTGGACCTAACAGAAGCAGAAGATATTAAGAAGAGGTGGCAAGAATACACAGAACTGTACAAAAAAGATCTTCACGACCCAGATAATCATGATGGTATGATCACTCACCTAGAGCCAGACATCCTGGAATGTGAAGTCAAGTGGGCCTTAGAAAGCATCACTATGAACAAAGCTAGTGGAGGTGATGGCATTCCAGTTGAGCTGTTTCAAATCCTGAAAGAGGATGGTGAAAAAGGGCTGCACTCAATATGCCAGCAAATTTTGAAAACTCAGCAGTGGCCACAGGACTGGAAAAGGTCAGTTTTCATTACAATCCCAAAGAAAGGCAATGTCAAGGAATGCTCAAACTACCTCACAATTGCACTCATCTCACATGCTAGTAAAGTAATGCTCAAAACTCTCCAAGCCAGGCTTCAGCAATACGTGAACCGTGAACATCCTGATGTTCAAGCTGGTTTTAGAAAAGACAGAGGAACCAGAGATCAAATTGCCAACATCTGCTGGATCATCAAAAAAGCAAGAGATTTCCAGAAATACATCTATTTCTGCTTTATTGACTATGCCAAAGCCTTTGACTGTGTGGATCACAATAAACTAGAAAATTCTGAAAGAGATGAGAATACCAGACCACCTGACCTGCCTCTTGAGAAATCTGTATGCAGGTCAGGAAGCGGCAGTTAGAACTGGACATGGAACAACAGACTCGTTCCAAATAGGAAAAGGAGTATGTCAAGGCTGTATATTGTCATCTTGCTTATTTAACTTATATGCAGATTACATCACGAGAAACGCTGGACTGGAAAAAAACACAAGCTGGATTCAAGGTTGCTGGGAGATATATCAATAGCCTCAGATATGCAGATACACCACCCTTATGGCAGAAAGTGAAGAGGAACCTAAAAGCCTCTTGATGAAAGTGAAAGAGGAGAGTGAAAAAGTTGGCTTAAAGCTCAACATTCAGAAAACGAAGATCATGGCATCTGGTCCCATCACTTCATGGGAAACAGATGTGGAAACAGTGGAAACAGTGTCAGGCTTTATATTTTGGGGCTCCAAAATCACTGTAGATGGTGATTGCAGCCATGAAATTAAAAGACGTTTACTCCTTGGAAGAAAAGTTGTGACCAACCTAGATAGTATATTCAAAACCAGAGATATTACTTTGCCAACTAAGGTCCGTCTAGTAAGGTTATATTTTTTCCAGTAGTCATCTATGAATTGAGAGTTGAACTGTGAAGAAGGCTGAGCGCTGAAGAATTGATGCTTTTGAACTGTGGTGTTGGAGAAGACTCTTGAGAGTCCCTTGGACTGCAAGGAGATCCAACTAGTCCATTCTGAAGGAGATCAGCCCTGGGATTTCTTTGGAAGGAATGATGCTAAAGTTGAAACGCCAGTACTTTGGCCTCCTCATGCAAACAGTTGACTCATTTGAAAAGTCTCTGATGCTGGGAGGGACTGAGGGCAGGAGGAGAAGGGGACGACAAAGGATGAGATGACTGGATGGCATCACTGACTCGATGGTGTGAGTCTGAGTGAACTCTGGGAGTTGGTGAGGGACAGGGAAGCCTGGTGTGCTGCAATTCATGGGGTCGCAAAGTGTCGGACATGACTGAGCGAGCTCCGATCAGAGCCACAAGTTCCACTAACTGAGTACTAGTTCCCTGGGGGAGAACCTGTTCAGCGATCACCACAGCATAACCTGCTTTATGCTTTCCACCCTGAACAAAAGAACTGCCATCTGTAAATATTTCCATGTCAGGATTGTCTAATGGGGCATCCATTAGATTTTCCTGAGTTGCATATTTTAAGTTAGGAATTGGGAACAATCGTGATCAGGTATTTCATTTTCCTTTTCAGGAAGAAAAGGGGCAGGATTTAAATTTCCACAAACTTTATGCTTAGTTACTGGGCTTCCCTGGTGGCTTAGATGGTAAAGCGTCTGTCTACACTGTGAAAGACCTGAGTTGATCCCTGGATTGGGAAGATCCCGTGGAGAAGGAAATGCAATCCACTTCATTACTATTGCCTGGAAAATCCCATGGACAGAGGAGCCTGGTAGACTACAGTCCATGGAGTCGGAGAGTCTGACATCACTGAGCGACTTCTCTTCACTGGTCCTTCTAACAACAATGACTGATATTTAAGAAACCTACTGTCTGTCATCCAAATATTAGCCTTAGAATTTAAGATTCCACTCACATCATGAGAAGTCAGTACGGTAAGTTTTTGTCCATTAATTATTTTTAAAGCTTCAGGTGCTAATAAAGGCACTGCCCCAATTACTCTTAGGCAGTGGGGCCACCCACGTGAAATTACATCTAATTCTCTGCTTAGATAAGCAATAGATTGCTGGTGAGACCCTCGGGGTTGTGTCAAAACTTCCAAACCCACACCTTTTCTTATTCTGACCCTGTGGGCAAGCTCAGAGCTGGAGCCTGTAGGAGAGCAGTCTGAAGAATCTTAAAAGACCTTTGAGTATCTGGAGACCAAACCAGTTTGTCAGTTTGGGCCTGCTGAGTTTCAGCTATAAGTTTATAAAGGCCAGGCAAGTTCCCCATAACCCAGAATCTAAATGCGACAGTAGCCATCTGTGATTCCCCAAAATCCTCTCAATTGTCTTAAAGTCATAGGTAGAGGATCATTTAGTATAGGTTTAATTCTCTCAGGGCCTATGGCCCTACTCCCTTCTGATATGATTAGGCCCAGATATCTAGCAGATTGTTGACAAAGCTGAACATTTTCTCTTGATGCCTCGTAACCACAACCTGCTAGAAAGTTTAAGAAGTCTTCTGAGGTGGTTCTGAGGCTCATGAACAAGCTTCCTCTGTCTCAGCACAAAGCAAAATATCATCTACATGAAACACCATTGCTTCGGAGTTATTAAAGTTTTGTAGATCCCGTGACAAACTTTGTCCAAATAAGTGAGGACTGTCATGAAATCCCTGGGGCAAAACTGTCCAGGTTAACTGAGAAGCTGGCTGCATAGGGTCCTCAAAGGCAAATCGAAATTGACTTTCCTCCACCAAAGGCACTGAATAGAAGGCATCTTTCAAATCAATTACTGAAAAATATTTGGCTCGTTCAACAATTTCAGGCAATAGAGTATAAGGCTTAGGCACCACGAGGTGTAAAGAAACCACAGCTTCATTTATTATTCAGAAATCTTGAACTAGTCTTCATTTATCATTTTATTTCTTTATACCCCAAATAGGAGTGTTGACTGGACTGTTACAGGGAACTAATAGTCCCTGTTCCTTTAAATTTTTGATGATGGGTTTTACCCCTTTCTTAATCTCAGGTGTCATTGAATACTGCTTCTTATGTGGAAATAAGTGCTGGTCTTTGAACTTGACAACTACAGGTATAGCATTTTGTGCTCGACCCACAGATTTTCCATTAGCCCATACTCTAGGATTTACATTTTGTTCACTTAAAGAGAGAGTGACGGAGACTCTGGCATGATTGGAAACTTGTGTGAAAATAGCACAAGATCCCAGTCACAATTGACAGAAACAATGAAGTAATACCTTTTGACTCATCCAGACAGTCCCATTATGGAAGCAGATAGGGAAGAAAGTGGGCCAGGGGCTTCAGTAAGCATGGAGTAAGTTGCCCCAGTATCTAAAAGGAAATCGATGGATTGGCCCCCCACAGTTATTAATACCCAGGGTTCCTCAGGTGTAGTTAGGACAGGAGCTTGTGTGGGGACCCCTGGGCATCTTCAGTCCTGATTGTCTTGAGTTTGACCCCTGAGACATACACCTCGGGGGCAGTCTCTCTTCCAGTGTAGTCCTTTACAGACTGGACATGGAGCCAAGGGCAGCTTAGATGCCTGAGGGCACTTCTGCTTGAGGTGCCCTTCCTTTCCACAGTAATAACAAGCCCATCCCTTTTCACTTGGGTCCCTCTGGGCATTTTTCCCAGGCTGTTTAAGAACAGTTCTGATAGCCATTGCGAGGGCTTCCACCTGTTCCTTTGTCTTTTTTCTGCCTTTCTTTCTTTTCCTCATCAGTTCAGTTCAGTTGCTCAGTTGCGTCCGACTCTGCGACCCCATGAATCGCAGCACGCCAGGCCTCCCTGTCCATCATCAACTCCCAGAATTCACTCAGACTCACGTCCAACGAGTCAGTGATCCCATCCAGCCATCTCATCCTCCATCGTCCCCTTCTCCTCCTGCCCACAATCCCTCCCAGCGTCAGAGTCTTTTCCAATGAGTCAACTCTTCCCATGAGGTGGCCAAAGTACCTGAGTTTCAGCTTTAGCATCATTCTTTCTAAAGAAATCCCAGGGCTGAGCTCCTTCAGAATGGACTGGTTGGATCTCCTTGCAGTCCAAGGGACTCTCAAGAGTCTTCTCCAACACCACACTTCAAAAGAATCAATTTTTCGGTGCTCAGCTTTCTTCACAGTCCAACTCTCACATCCATACATGGCCACAGGAAAAACCATAGCCTTGACTAGACGGACCTTTGTTGGCAAAGTAATGTCTCTGCTTTTCAATATGCTATCTAGGTTGGTCATAACTTTTCTTCAAGGAGTAAGCGTCTTTTAATTTTATGGCTGCAGTCACCATCTGCAGTGATTTTGGAGCCCCAAAAATATGAAGTCTGACACTGTTTCCCCATCTGTTTCCCATGAAGTGATGGAACCAGATTCCATAATCTTCGTTTTCTGAATGTTGAGTTTTAAGCCAACTTTTTCACTCTCCTCTTTCACTTTCATCAAGAGGCTTTCAGGTTCCTCTTCACTTTCTGCCATAGTGATGGTGTCATCTGCATATCTGAGGCTATTGATATATCTCCCAGCAATCTTGATTCCAGCTTGTGCTTCATCCAGCCCAGTGTTTCTCATGATGTACTCTGCATAGAAGTTAAATAAGCAGGGTGACAACATACAGCCTTGACGTACTCCTTTTTCTATTTGGAACCAGTCTGTCTTTTCCTCATATTCCCTACCATAATAGACTGTCTGAGCCAGTTGTAACAGAGTATCTAAGACTGATTTGGTCCATACGCCAGTTTTAATAGCTTACGGCGGATGTTTGGAGCCAACTGAGTGAAAAATCTATCTTTTAAGATCATTCTCCTCTCTTCAGTTTCGGGATCAATCTCAGTGAATCTGTGAAGGGCTTCTCTCAGTCTATCTAGGAATTTACCAGGAGCTTTCTTCTCCTCCTGTTCTATGTCTGCCAATTTGACATAGTTTAAAGGCTTAGCATGTCCCTCCCTTCCTGAGTCCTTCAAGAATACATCTGACAAAATGACTCTGATCCCATCTTCCTTTAGCTGTGCTGTAGTTCCAGACTACATCCCAACTTGTGGTTGCCAAGGGAGAGAGGGTTGTGAGAAAGATACAGTGGGAGGTCGGGGTTAGAAGATGAACTATTATCTATAGAATGGATGAACAACAAGGTCCTACTGTACGATATAGGAAACCATAACCAATCTCATATGATAAACAATAAAAGGAAAGAATGCAAAAAGAATGTATATATATACAAGTCTGATGTCTCTCTATCTCTGTGATTTTGAATTATATGGAATACAAAATATGGATATATTTTATCATGATATTTGTCTTTTACTTTTTGACTTCACTTACTATGACAATCTCAAGTTGCACCTGTGTTATAATAGTAACTGAAAATGGCGTTATTTCATTCCTTTTCATGGATGAGTAGTATTTCATTGGATATATGTACCGCAACTTTATTCATTCATTTGTCAATGGATGTTTAGGCTGTTTCTAAGTTCTGTCTATTGTCAATAGATCTTCTATGAACATAGCATACATATATCTTTTTGAATTATAGTTTTGCCTAGATATATGCCTGTGAGTTCATGGTTCACGTATTGTTGAAGCCTGGCTTGGAGAATTTTGAGCATTACTTTACTAGTATGTGAGATGAGTGCAATTGTGTGGTAGTCTGAGCATTCTTTGACATTGCCTTTCTTTGGGATTGGAATGAATACTGACCTTTTATAGTCCTGTGGCCACTGCTGAGTTATCCAAATTTGCTGGCATATTGAGTGCAGCACTTTCACAGCATCATCTTTCAGGATTTGAAATAGCTCCACTGAAATTCCATCACCTCCACTAGCTTTGTTCATAGTGATGCTTCCTAAGGCCCACTTTACTTCACATTCCAGGATGTCTGGCTCTAGGTGAGTGATCACACCATTGTAATTATCCGGGTCGTGAAGATCTTTTTTGTACAGTTCTTCCATGTATTATTGCCACCTCTTCTTAATATTTTCTACTTCTGTTAGGTCCAGACCATTTCTGTCCTTTATCGAGCCCATCTTTGCATGAAATGTTCCCTTGGTATATCTAATTTTCTTGAAGAGATCTCTAATCTTTCCCATTCTGTTGTTTTCCTCTATTTCTTTTCATTGATCATTGAGGAAGGCTTTCTTATCTCTTCTTGCTATTCTTTGGAACTCTGCATTCAGATGCTTATATCTTTCCTTTTCTCCTTTGCTTTTCACTTCTCTTCTTTTCACGGCTATTTGTAAGGCCTCCCCAGACAGCCATTCTGCTTTTTTGCATTTCCTTTCCATGAAGATGGTCTTGATCCCTCTCTCCTGTACAGTGACATGAACATCAGTCCATAGTTCATCAGGCACTCTATCACACCTAGTCCCTTAAATCTATTTCTCACTTCCACTGTATAATCATAAGGGATTTGATTTAGGTCATACCTGAATGGTTTAGTGGTTTTCCCTACTTTCTTTAATTTAAGTCTGAAGTTGACAGTAAGGAACTCATTATCTGAGCCACAGTCAGCTCCCTGTCTTATTTTTGCTGACTGTATAAAGCTTCTCCATCTTTGGCTGTAAAGAATATAATGACTGATGCCTGTGAGTGATATTGCTGGATCATAAAGTAATTCACTTTTAGTTTTCTGAGAACCTGCTATATTGTCTTCCACAGTGATTGCACCAACTTGCAATCCCATCAGTGGTGTAGAAGGTTTCCTCTTTCTACATACCCTCTGCAGCATTTGTTATTTGTAGGCTTTTTAATGATATGGAATGGAGTTTTCAAGTCAAGAATGCTGAAGTGGATTGCCATTCTCATCTCCAGCAAATTGCCAACATCCATTGGATAGAAGAAAATGCAAGGAATTCCAGAAACGCATCTACTTCTGTTTCATTGGCTATGTTAAAGCCTTTGACTGTGTGAATCATAACAAACTGGAAAATTCTTAAAAAGATGGGCATACTAGACCATCTTACCTGTCTCCTGTGAAACCTGTATGAAAGTCAAGAAGCAGCAATTGGAAGCGGGCATTGAACAATGGACTGATTCAGAATTGGGGAAGCAGTATATTGTCACCTGTTTATTTAACTTCTGTGCATCGTACCTCACGTGAAATACCAGGCTGGATGAATCACAGGCTGTAATCAAGTTGCCAGTAGAGATATCAATAACGTCTGATATGCAGATGACACTATCCTAATGGCAGAAAGTGAAGAGGAACAAAAAAGCCTCTTGATAAAGGTGAAAGAGGAGAGTGAAAAAACTGGCTTAAAACTCAACATTAAAACAACAACAACAACAACAACAACAACAACAACTAAGATCATGGCATTTAGTCCCATTACTTCATGACAAATAGATGGGGAAAAAATGGCAAAAGTGACAGATTTTATTTTCTTGGGCTTAAAAATCACTTTGGACAGTAACTGCAGCCATGAAATTGAAAGATACTTGCTCCTTGGAAGAAAAGCTATGACAATCCTAGATAGCATTTAGGTTGATTCTATTCCTTGGCTATTGCAAATATCGCTGCAATAAAAATTGGGTTGCATATATCTTTTCTCTGGATACATGCCCAAGAGTGGGATTGTAGTATCATATGGTAACTTTATTTTTAATTTTTAAAGGAACTTTCATACTGTTCTCCATAGTGACTGCACCAGTTTATATTCTGACCAACAGTATAGTGGGATTCCTTTTTTACTACATGCTCTCCAGAATTTATGATTGTTTGTAGAATTCTTGATGATGGCCATTCTGACTGAAGTGAGGTAATACCTTATTGCATTTTTGATTTGCATTTCTTTAATAATTGGCTATACTGATCATTTTTCCATATGGCTTTTTGCATTTTCTATGTTTTCTTTAGAGAAATGTCTATCTAGTGTATCTGCCCATTTTTGATTGGGTTGTTTTCTTGCTTGTTTTTGCTTTTACAATAAGTTTTATGAGCTGCTTGTGTATTTTGAAAATTAATCCATTGTTGGTTGCATCGTCTACAAATATTTTTTCCCCATTCCATAGGTTGTATTTTCTGTTTATGGTTTCCTTTACTGTGCAAAAGCTTTTAAGTTGATTAGATCAAATTTGCTTATTTTTGTTATTATTGCCATTACTCTAGGAGATGGATCCAAAAAACGTTGCTACAATTTATGTCAAACTAGTGTTCTGCCTGTTTTTCTCTAGGAGTTTTAGAACATTTAGGTATAGTCCATTTTGAGTTTATTTTTATATATAATATTTTAAAACATGTTATGATTTCAGTTTTTTACATGTGGCTGTCCAGTTTTTCCAGCATCAGTTACTGAAGAGACAGTGTCTTTCCTCCACTGTATATTTTTTGAATTAAATTTTATTTTAGTATATAGTTGCTTTACAGTGTTATGTTAGTTTCTACTGTTCAGCAAAGTGAATCACCATAAATGTACATATTTCTTTTCTTTTTTTTGGATTTTCCTTTAGGTCACCACAGAGAACTGAGTAGGGTTCCCAGAGCTATACTGTGGGTTCTCATTAGTTATCTATTTTATACATAGTATCAATAGTGTGCCTGCATGCTAAATTGCTTCAGTCTTGTCCAACTCTTTGTGACCCTATGGACTGTAGCCTGTCAGGCTCTTCAGTCCATGGGATTCTCTCAGCTAGAATACTAGAGTGCGTTGACATGCCCTCCTTCAGGGGGTTTTCCCAATAGAGGGAGCAAACCCTCATCTCCTAGGTCTCGTGTATTGGCAAGCTGGCTCTTTACCACTAGTGCCTTTCTGTAGACCATAAATTCCTGGATGTGTTTCTGGACTTTCTGTCTTATTCCATGGATCAGTGAGTCTATTTCTGTGCCAGTATCATACTGTTTTGATTACTGTAGCTATGTAGTACAGTCGGAAGCCAGGGAGCCTGATTCATTCAGCTTCATTCTTCTCTCTCAAGATTATTTTGACTTTTTGATGTCTTTTGTGTTTCCATATAAATTGAAGGACTTTTTGCTCTAGTTTTGTGAAAAAATGGCATTGATAATTTGATAGGATTTCATTGAATCTGTAGCTTTCCTTGTGTCATTTTAACAATAATAATTCTTCCAATAAGAACATGGGTATATCTTTATATCCATTTGTGTGTTCTTCCATTTCTTTCATCAGCATGCTATAGTTTTTGGAGTACAGATTTTTGCTTTCTTAAGTAGGTTTATCCATGAGGATTTTATTTTTTGTTGATACCATTGTAAATGTAATCACTTTCTAAATTTATCTTTCTGGTATTTTGTTGTTAGTAAAATCAATTTTAAAGAATATTTTTATATTTCCTTCTGCACACTCTAGCACTGAAATTAGCAGTTCCTTTAGGTTTATTCCCTTCGCTCACTCAAGCCTTACAAATCTTTCTTTATACTAAATTACTTATGTGGATCTAGGTTAAATTTTGTCATTTGATAATCAGTTTACTTTTTCTGTTAGATCCATAGACAGTATCAGTTTATACAAGCAAACATATGTTCTCTCATTTATGTCTCATTTTGTCCCCATCTAGTTTTCTTATTCCAATCATGAACCTGTTTTTTGCCAGTTTAATATTACTTGTCTCATCCCATTGCTCACTTCCTCATCTGTTTTCCTTAATCCTCTCTCCCCACTGTGCAACAGAAGTTTCCTAAAACCATTCCAAAAGGCAGAACAGAATGGTCTGGGACTTGAGACTTTGTCTAGTTATAAAGTTAAATAATTAAAAGATTCAAATGCAAGATATCATTTCATATTGATTTACGAAGAAAGAACAGAGACATGGGTGGCTAAATGGCTAATGATTGAATATAATTTCAAGTAATAAAGACAATTTAAATCTTTTTCCTCTTTAATTTAAATAAGATGCTATAAGCCCTTGCTTCTGGTTTCTGATAAATACTACTATCACAAGTGCTATTGCTATTATAACCTTTGTAATGAAGACATAGATTCTAGTGATATTTCTATGCCAGAAATTTGAGATAAAATTTTAAGAAATAAAGAAGTCTGAGTAATTATACAAAATTATATTACAGTCTATATTGCTAAATATT
>SJYF01000626.1:130952-149811 GCA_006410515.1 Procapra przewalskii | reverse complement strand
AAGGTTTTAGGAGTATGTGTGGAAAAGATTCATTTATATTTTAGTGCTTTAGAGGAAATGGAAAAAGTTCTTCAACTTAAAGAGAATGAATAGCATTCGTGGTTTGGAAAAGGAAGAGGCAGGAAGAAAGGTAAGGAATAAGAGGGGAAGTGGAAGGGGATAGGAAGAGAATGATGTGCAGAGAAAATTTTAGAGTAGAAGCCTGCCAAAGAAACCAAACTCTTCCCTGTGATTCGATGACTCATTTTTCATAGCAAAAGTTATAATTCTATTCTGATTTTTTGTATTGAATTCATGAAGTATTAACACTAACTGGGAAAAATTTCAGTGAGAAAAACAATAGTATTCGCAAAGCATTCTACAACAGTGCACAGAGATATGGGCAATGGGTCTGGACATCAGATCCTGGGCATGGAACCTTTGGCTACTGGGCTTTGAAAGAGCACAGGTAAGGAAACACTAGCTCTTTCCCTGGTGAAACTGAGTATAGGGCACAAGCAATATGATATGGAGGGGAAAAAAGTATGATTTAGCCCATCATCCCATCTCAGGCTTTATGTTCAGTGGGAAAATGGCTTCCCCCTAGACCAATGTCTGAGACTCACAGCTGCAGCTCAGTAGCCTGGTAAAGCCTATGTTTGGAGGATGCATCAGGCACCATCCAGGTGGGATGGAGCTTTGACTCAAACATTGCTGTTGACTGAGACTGAAATCCTGAAGCACAGGGCTCTGGTCAGTTTCTGCGGAGTTTTTCAGAAAGTCAGTTCTTTTATGGGAGGCCAGGCAGAAGGCAATCTTACATAATTTTCCTTCCCCCACTTTGTTGGTTTTAGAGGAGGTAGCTGCTGTTGCATGCTTCCCAGACACTTCCAGACTGGCAAACACATGGTTGTCTTTAAATCATTAACATACTTTAATGTCCTGATGTTTATAAAATTGCTCATCCCCATACTTTTCAAGATCAATGGAAACAAAAAAAATTGAGTAAGAATGTATGCCTCTGGCATTCTGTTTTCTCCCTCAAATAGAGACAACGAGGTTGACATTATACATTCTTTTCAAATAATCAGATCTTAAATTTAAAGAATAAAGTTTTCTGATATATGTTTAGAAATCATTTTATATTCATTGATTTTTCTAATTTACATTAATAATATTTTTTTCAAATTTTTAATCTTACACATTAATTTTAATTCTGACAAATATTATATTCTATCTTCTAAAATGGTACCTAGTTAAACTTAGACACTTTTGCAAAACAAACTGTAAACACAATGAAAAGACCAAACTTAAAATGGGAGAAAATATTTACAAATTAAGCAAGCAATATGTATTAACCTCCAGAATATACAAATAGATCATGCAGCTTAATATCAAAAGACAAATATTCGAAATAAAAAATGGGTGGAAGATCTAAAGAAATATTTCTCAAAAGAAAATATATGGATGGCTAAAAGCACATAAAAATACGGTAATATCTCCAACCATTAGAAAAATGTAACTTAAAACTACAGTGATATATCCCTTTACACTGGTCAGAATGGCCATCATCAAAACCCCCATTTTATTAGGGAGCCATGGGGCCATGAAATGTACTTATTCAGGGAGTTTTAACCTGTAGAATGTTAGCAAACCATAGGCAAGAAGATATGACATTGAAAGATGAATTTCCCAGGTTGGTAGGTACCTAATAAGCTACTGGAGAAGAGTGGAGAAATAGCTACAAAAAGAATGAAGAGGTGAGCCAAAAACAAAACAAAACAAACAAACAAAAAAACAACAACAACGCCCAGTTGTGGATATGACAGGTGATGGAAGTAAAGTCTATTGTTGTAAAGAACAATATTGCACAGGAATCTGGGATGTTAGGATGTTAGGTCCATGAATCAAGGTAAATTGAAAGTAGTCAAACAGGAAATGGCAAGAGTCAACATCGACATTTTAGGAATCAGTGAACTAAAATGGACTGGAATTGGTGGATTTAATTCAAATGACTATTCTACCTATTACTGTGGGAAAGAATCCCTTAGAAAGAATGGAGTAGCCATCATAGTCAACAAAAGAGTCTAAAATGCAGTACTTGGGTGCAATCTCAAAAGCTACAAAATGATCTCTGTTAGTTTCCAAGGCAAACCATTCAATATCATAAAAATCCAAGTCTGTGCCCTAACCACTAATGCTGAAGAAGCTCAACAGTTTGGTGAAGACCTACAAGACATTCTACAACTAACATCCCCCCCCCCCAAACAAACAAACAAACAAAACACAAGATGTCCTTTTTATGATAGGAGGCTGGACTGAAAAACTAGGAAGTCTAGAGATACCTGGAATAACAGGAAAATTTGGCCTTGGAGTACAAAATGAGGCAAGGCAAAGGTTAACAGAGTTTTGCCAAGAGAACATCCTGATTTTAGCAAACACCCTCTTCAAACAACATAAGAGAAGGACATGGACATGGACATCACCAACTGGTCAATACTGAAATCAGATTGATTATATTCTTTGCAGTCAAAGATGGAGAAGCTCTACAGAGACAGCAAAAATAAGACAAGAAGCTGACTGCCACTCAGATCATGAACTCCTTATTGCAAAAGTCAGACTTAAAATGAAGAGAGTAGTGAAAAGCACTAGTGAAAACATTCAGGTATAGCCTATATCAAATCCCTTATGATTATACAGTGGAGGTGACAAATAGATTCAAGGGATTAGATCTGACAGATAGAGTGCCAAAGAACAATGGATGGAGATTCATAACATTGTACAGGTGGTGGTGATCAAAACAATCTGCAAGAAAAAAAAAATGCAAAGAGTTGAAATGGTTGTCTGAGGAAGCCTTAAAAATAGCTGAGAAAAGAAGAGAAGCAAAAGAAAAAGGAGAAAAGGAAAGATGTATCCATTTGAATACAGAGTTCCAAAGAATAGCAAGGAGAGATAAGAAAGCCTTCCTCAGTGATCAATGCAAAGAAAGAGAGGGAAACAATAGAATGGGAAAGACTAGAGATTTCTTCAAGAAAACTAGAGATACCAAGGAAACATTTCATACAAAGATGGGCTCAATAAAGGACAGAAATGGTATGGACCTAACAGAAGCAGAAGATATTAAGAAGAGGTTGCAAGAATACACAGAAGAACTATACAGAAAAAGATCTTAATGACCCAGATAACCACGATGGTATCATCATTCATCTAGAGTCAGATATCCTGGAGTGTGAAGTCAAGTGGGCCTTAGGAAGTATCACTTCAAACAAAGTTAGTGGCAGTGACAGAATTCCAGCTGTGCCATTTTAAATCCTAAAAGATGATACTATTGAAGTGGTGCACTCGCTGCTGCTGCTGCTAAGTCACTTCAGTCGTGTCCGACTTTGTGTGACCCCATAGATGGCAGCCCACCAGGCTCCTCTGTCCCTGGGATTCTCCAGGCAAGAACACTGGAGTGGGTTGCCATTTCCTTCTCCAATGAGTGAAAGTGAAAAGTGAAAGGGAAGTCGCTCAGTCGTGTCAGACTCTTCATGACTCCATGGACTGCAACCCATCAGGCTCCTCCATCCATGGGATTTTCCAGGCAAGAGTACTGGAGTGGGGTGCCATCGCCTTCTCACGTCATAGCAAATTTGGAAAACTCAGAAGTGGCCACAGGACTGGAAAAGGTCAATTTTCATTCCAATCCCATAGAAAGGAAGTGCCAAAGACTGTTCAAAGCACTACACAATTGTGCTCATTTAATGTTCTAATAAGGTAATGCTCAAATCCTTCAAGCTAGGCTTCAACAGTATGTGAACCAGGAACTTGCAGATGTACGAGCTGTATTTAGAAAAGGCATTGGAGCCAGAGATGAAATTGCCAACATCCGTTGGATCAAAGAAAAAGCAAAGGAATTAGGAATTAAAAAAAAAATCTATTTATGCTCCATTGACTATGCTAAAGGCTTTGACTGTGTGGCTCTCAGCAAACTGTGGACAATTATTAGAGAGATGGTAATACAAGACCACCTTACCTGCCTCCCGAGAAATCTGTATGAAGGTCAAGAAATAGAACTGGCCGTGGAACAATGGACTTATTCCAACATGAAAAAGTAGTATGTCAAGACTGTATGTATACTGTCACTGTGCTGTTTAAGCTATATGCAGAGTACATCATGCAAAAACCAGGGCTAGATGAAACACAAGCTGAAATCAAGATTTCAGGGAGAAATATCAACAACCTCACATATGCAGATGACACCACCTTTATGGCAGAAACTAAAGAGGAACTAAAGAACTTCTTGATGAAAGTGAGAGGAGAGTGAAAAAGCTGGCTTAAAACACAACATTTGAAAAACTAAGGTCATGGTATCCAGTCCCATCGCTTCATGGCAAATAGATGGGGAAACAGTGGAGGAAATGTGACAGACTTTATTTTTGAGGCTCCACAATCATTGCAGATGATGACTGTGGCCAAGAAATTAAAAGACACTTGCTCCTTGGAAGAAAGGCTATGACAAACATAGACAGAGTAAAAAGCAGAGACAGTATTTTGCCAACAAAAGTCCATCTAGTCAAAGCTATGGTTTTTCCAGTAGTCATGTATGGATGTGAAAGTTGGACCATAAAGAAAGCTGAGAGCTGAAGAACTGATGCTTTTGAACTGTGGTGTTGGAGAAGACTCTTGAGAGTCCCTTAGACTGCAAGGAGATCAAACCAGTCAATATTAATGGAAATCAATGCTGAATATTCATTGGAAGGACATATGCTAAAGCTGAAGCTTCAATACTTTGGGCACCTGATGAGAAGAACTGACTCATTTGAAAAGACCGTTATGCAGGGAAATGTTGAAAACAGGAGGGGAAGGGGATCAAAGAGGATGAGATGGTTGGATGGCATCACCTTCACGATGGACATGAGTTTAAGCCAGCTCTGGGAGCTGGTGATAGACAGGGAAGCCTCAGTCATGACTATGCAACTAAACTGAACTGATAATGTGTCTTATACTAAAAACATAATCATGTTCCATTGGTTGTTCTCTCTTTGGAATTTGAAATAGACAGCATGGAGGAGATAAGATAGGTAGCAATACCAAGTGGAGCTTTGAGACAGTGTTGAGAGAGAGGTCATAAAATAGAATCATAGAATAATGTCAGAGATATATTAAGTGGAAGATAGGGTGTGAGTACAGAAATATGGGAATTATGAGAGCATGAGATGTTGTGAGTAATCTAAAGTGCTGAAACCATTAGTAAGTATAAATTTTGAAAGGACTGCAACCCAAAGCTCTTACAAAACCAGCACGACTGTCTCTCTTGGGCAAACTGAGAATGGCCTGGACAGTCAAGTATTATTCTTTGTTGTAGCTCCACAATTAGATGTTGTTCAACTTTATAAAATAAAAATTCTGGTTTCTTCAGTGATGGATTCATGTTGATATATGGCAAAACCAATACAATATTGTAAAGTAATTAACCTCCAATTAAAATAAATAAATTTATATTAAAAAATTAAAAAAAAACACTTACTTTTCACAAAAAAATTTACAAACAATAACTACTGTAAAGAGTGTGGAAAAAATGAAAGCCTCTTTCATTAGTACACCCACTATGGAAAGCTGAATGGAAATTCCTTAAGAAACTAAGAATAGAGCTATGATATAATCCAAAAATCTCACTCCTGGGCATATATTGCAGAAAATCATAATTCAAATTGTACATGCATCCAGTGTTCATTGCAGCACAGTTTACAATAGCCAAGACTTGGACGTAACCTAAATGTCCACTGATGGAAGAGTAGATAAAAAAGATATTGTACATATATACAATGAAATATTACACAGCCATAAAGAAGAATGAAATAAAGTCATTTGCAGCAACATGAATAAACACAGAGATTGTTTAGACTTAGTAAAGAAAGTCAGACAGAGAAAGACAAATATCATACAATATTACTTATATGTGGAATCTAAAAAATAAGGTACAAATGAATTTATCTACAAAACAGAAAAATGAGTCACAGATATAGAAAACAAAATTATTTTTATCAGGGGGAAGTGGGGGAGGGATAAATTGGGAGATTGGGATTGACGTATACACACTATTATACACAAAATTGATAACTAATAAGGACTTACTGTATAGCACAGGCAACTCTACCCAATACTCTGTAATATATACATATATATGTATATATGGAGAGAGAGAGAGAGAGAAAGAGAAGCTTTGTATATACTGATGTGCTATACCAGGTAGTGCTAATGGTAAAGAACCTGCCTGCCAATGCAAGAAAAGCAAGGAAAATGGATTCAATCCCTGTATCTGGAAGATCCCCTGGAGGAGGGCATGACAACCTACTCTGGTATTCTTGCCTGGAGAATCCCATGGAGAGAGAAGCCTGGTTACAAAGAGTCAGCTAGGACTAAAGTGACAGCATGCATGCATGCATACACACACACACACACACACACACACACACACAAATATATATATGTAGGTATAACAGATTCACTTTGTTATACAGAAAAGCAGTATCATAAATCAATTATACTCCAATAAAGATTGTTCAAAATATTATATAAATTACAAGAATAAAGTGTAGTAATTCACAGTTTTTAGAGGCTATATTCCATGTACAGCTGTTATACAATATTGGGTATATTGGCTAATTGTCTATGATTGTGGTTTCAGTCTGTTTGCCCTCCAATGCCTTCTCTCAGTGCCTACCATGTTACTTGGGTTTCTCTTACCTTGGACATGGGGTATCTCTTCACCGCTGCTCAAGCAAAGTGCAGCTGCTGCTCCTTGTGGTTTCAGACAGACTGAAACCACAGTCACAGACAACTAGCTGATCTGATCACATGGACCACAGCCTTATCTAACTCAATGAAACTAAGCCATGGCGGGTGGGGCCACCCAAGATGGTAGGGTCATAGTGGAGATGTCTGACAGAGTGTGGTTCACTGGAGAAGGGAATAGCAAACCACTTCAGTATTCTTGCCTGAGAACCCCATGAACAGTATGGAAAGGCAAAATGATAGGATACTGAAAGAGGAATGCCCCGGGTCAGTAGGTGCCCAATATGCTACTGGATATCAGTGGAGAAATAACTCCAAAAAGAATGAAGGGATGGAACCAAAGCAAAAACAATACCCAGTTGTGGATGGGACTGGTGGTAGAAGTAAGATTCAATGCTGTAAAGAGCAATATTGCATAGGCACCTGGAATGTTAGGTCTATGAATCAAGGCAAATTGGAAGTGGTTAAACAGGCGATGGCAAGAGTGAACAGGAATCAGCGAACTAAGATGGAATGAAATGGGTGAATTTAACTCAGATGACCATTGTATCTACTACTGTGGGGAGGAATCCCTTAGAAGAAATGGAGTAGCCATCATAGTCATCAAAAGAGTCCAAAATGCATAGTTGGATGCAGTCTCAAAAGGGACAGAATGATCTCTGTTCATTTCCAAGGCAAACCATTCAATATCACAGTAATCCAAGGCTATGCCCCTACCAGTAAGGCTGAAGAAGCTGAAGTTGAACGGTTCTATGAAGACCTACAAGACTTTTTAGAACTAACACCCAAAAAAGATGTCCTTTTTACTATAGGGGACTGGAATGCAAAAGTAGGAAGTCAAGAAACACCTGGAGTAATAGGCAAATTTGGCCTTGGAGTATGGAATGAAGCAGGGCAAAGGCTAATAGAGTTTGCCAAGAGAACAC
This sequence comes from Procapra przewalskii, assembly GCA_006410515.1. Classification (NCBI taxonomy): domain Eukaryota; kingdom Metazoa; phylum Chordata; class Mammalia; order Artiodactyla; family Bovidae; genus Procapra; species Procapra przewalskii. Next base: position 142,129 of record SJYF01000626.1, on the reverse strand, counting down.
ACTGGTCATAGCAAACACCCTCTTCCAACAATACAAGAAAAGACTCTATACACAGACATCACCAGATGGTCAACACCAAAATCAGGTTGATTATATTCTTTGCAGCCAAAGATGAAGAAGCTCTATACAGTCAGCAAAAACAAGACCGGGAGCTGACTGTGGCTCATATCATGAACCACAGATTGTGGTTGTTGTCAAATACCCTTATTGTCAAATTCAGATTTAAATTGAAGAAAGTAGGGAAACCACTAGACCATTCAGGTATCACTTAAATCAAATCCCTTACGATTATATAGTGGAAGTGAAAATGGATTTAAGGGACTAGATCTGATAGACAGAGTGCCTGATGAACTATGAATGGAGGTTTGTGACATTGTACAGGAGGCAGGAATCAGTACCATCCCCAAGAAAAAGAAATGCAAAAAAGCAAAATGGCTGTCTGAGGAGGACTTGCACATAGCTGTGAAAAGAAGAGAAGCAAAAAGCAAAAAAGAAAAGGAAAGCTATACCCATTTGAAGGTAGATTTCCAAAGAATAGCAAGGAGAGATAAGAAAGCCTTCTTCAGCGACCAATGCAAAGAAACAGAGGAAAACAACAAAATGAGAAAGACTAGAGGTCTCATCAAGAAAATTAGAGATACCAAGGGAAAATTTCATGCAAAGATTGGCCCAATAAAGGACAGAAATGTTATGGACCTAACAGAAGCAGAAGATATTAAGAAGAGGTGGCAAGAATACACAGAGGAACTGTACAAAAAAGATCTGCACAATCCAGATAATCATGATGGTGTGATCACTCACCTAGAGCCAGATATCCTGGAATGGGAAGTCAAGTGGGCCTTAGAAGCATCACTATGAACAAAGCTAGTGGAGGTGATGGAGTTCCAGTTGAGCTAATTCAATCCTAAAAGATGAGTCTGGGAAAGTGCTGCACTCAATATGCCAGAAAATTTGGAAAACTCAGTAGTGGCCCCAAGACTAGAAAAGGTCAGTTTTCATTCCAATCCCAAAGAAAGGCAATGCCAATAATGTTCAAACTACTGAACAATGGCACTCATCTAACACACTAGTAAAGTAATGCTCAAAATTCTCCAAACCAGGCTTCAGCAATATGTGAACTGTGAACTTCCAGATGTTCAAACTGGCTTTAGAAAAAGCAGAGGAACCAGAGATCAAATTGCCAACATCTGCTGGGTCATGGAAAAAGCAAGACAATTCCAGAAAAATATGTATTTCTGCTTTATTGACTATGCCAAAGCCTTTGACTGTGTGGATCACAATAAACTGTGGAAAATTCTGAAAGAGATGGGAATACCAGACCACCTGACCTGCCTCTTGAGAAACTTGTATGCAGGTCAGGAAGCAATAGTTAGAACTATACATGGAACAACAGACTGGTTCCAAATAGGAAAAGGAGTACTTCAAGGCTGCTTATTTAACAGGGTGTCACCCTGCTTATTTAACTTATATACAGGAGTATATCATGAGAAACACTGGGCTGGATGAAACACAAGCTGGAATCAAGATTGCTTGGAGAAGTATCAATAACCTCAGATATTCAGATGACACCACCCTTGGGGCAGAAAGTGAAGAGGAGCTAAAAATCCGCTTGATGAAAATGAAAGAGGAGAGTGAGAAAGTTGGCTTAATATTCAACATTCAGAAAACTAAGATCATGGCATTTGGTCCCATCACTTCATGGCAAGTACATGGGGAAACAGTGGGAACAGTGACAGACTTTATAGTTTTGGCCTTCAAAATCACTGCAGAGGGTGACTGCAGCGATGAAATTAAAAGATGCTTGCTCCTTGGAAGAAAGTTATGACCAACGTGAAAGTGAAAGTGAAGTCATTCAGTCATGTCCAACTCTTTGTGACCCCATGGACTGGAGCCTACTAGGCTCTCAGTCCATGGAATTTTCCAGGCAAGGGTACTGCAGTGGGTTGCCATTTCCTTCTCCAGGGGATCTTCCCAACCCATGGATTGAACCCGGGTCTCCTGCACTGCAGGCAGCACTTTACTTTCTGAGCCACCAGGGAAGCCTAGACAGCACATGACCAACCTAGACAGCACATTAAAAAGTGGAGACATTACTTTGCCAACAAAGTTCTGTCTAGTCGAAGCTATGGTTTTTCCAGTCATCAGATATGGATGTTAGAGTTGGACTATAAAGAAAGCTGAGTGCCGAAGAATTGCTGCTTTTGAACTGTGGTGTTGGAGAAGACTCCTGAGTATCCCCTGGACTGCAAGGAGATACAGCCAGGCCATCCTAATAGTCCTGAATATTCATTGGAAAGAATGATGTTGAAGCTGAAACTTCTTTGGCAACCTGATGGGAAGAACTGACTCATTGGAAAAGACCCTGATCCTGGGAAAGGCTGACAGCAGGAGAAGGGGGCGACAGAGGATGTGATGGATGGATCCCATCACTGACTCAATGGACGTGGGTTTGAATAAACTCCGGGAGTTGGCCATTGATAGGGAGGCCTGGCATGCTGAGTACGTCAGGTCACTAAGATTCGGACACGACTGAGCAACTGAACTGAACTGGACTCAGTATTCTTGCCTGGGAAATCCCATGGACTCCCATGGGGAGCCTGTGGTTCTACAGTCCATAGGGTCACAAAAATTTGGACAGGACTTAGCAAGTTAACAACAACAATTATAAATCAAGATAACTCTAAATGGGTTTGAAAGCTTTTCTCCAAAATAATGCAAATAAAGTTTATTTTATTTTCACATTTATTTGAGCAACATTCCACTTAGGCTTCCATAATATAATCATAAGGGCCACAGAATAAAGTTTTATTTAGTCTCATTATCTTTATGGATGTGATAATAAGCTACTATTACTGTTGCAGATCCTAATCTTTACACAGTGTTTGTGTGAGTAGCCTTTTATACTATACAGATTCAACAAGATTTGATTGCTACTACCTTTTCTATTTATAGCAGGGTTCCATTTCAAGTAAGCTCCCCTTACTTGTAAATAACTGGTCACAGTGGTATAAAGCCTTGTAAGGCAAAGGTTTAGTTTTGTTTTTAGTTTAGCCAGTCCGCAAGTATTTTCTTCAGTAAAAACAGTGTGGAAGTACCTCCAAGAGCACTGCTCCCCACAATTTCTATAGCCAAATATATTGAGAAGAGCACTGCAGTTCTACCCATGTCAGATAAAGCTAGTATTTTTCCTATAAGCTTGTAATTTAGGCTACAGATCATTATCAGTTGTGGTATTTAAAGGGGACTTCCAATGCATTGTATCCAAAATCCTTTATATTCTACCTACAATTTGATATACATTCTTTGCAACTGGGTGGTGGTGTTCAGTTACTCAGTTGTGTCTGACTCTTTATGACCCCATGGACTACAGCATATCAAGCTTCCCTGTATTTCACCATCTCCCAGAGCTTGCACAAACTCATGTACATTGAGTCAGTCATGCCATCTAATCATCTCATCCTTTGGCATCCCCTTCTTCTGCTGTCTTCAGTCTTTCCCAGAACTGGAGTCTTTTCAAATGAGTCAGTTATTTGCATCAGGTGGCCAAAGTATTGGAGCTTCGGCTTCAGCATCTGTCCTTCCAATGAATATTCAGGATTGATTTCCATTAGTATTAACTAGTTTGATCTCCTTGCAGTCCAAGGGACTCTCAAGAGTCTTCTCCAACAGCAAAGTTCAAAAGCATCAATTCTTCAGCATTCAGCTTTCTTTATGGTCCAACTTTCACATCCATACATGACTAATGGAAAAACCATAGCCTTGACTAGATGGACTTTTGCTGGCAAAATACTATCTCTACTTTTTACTCTGCTGTCAAGGTTTGCCATAGCTTTTCTCCCAATGAACAAGTGTCTTTTATTTTCATGGCTGCAGTCACCATCTGCAGTGATTTTGGAGCCCCCCAAAAACAGTCTGTCATGTTTCCATTGTTTCCCCGTCTATTTGCCATGAAGTCGTGGGACTGGATACCATGACCTTAGTTTTTCAAATGTTGTGTTTTAAGCCAGCTTTTCACTCTCCACATTCACTTTCATCAACAGCCTCTTTAGTTCCTCTTTGGTTTCTGCCCTAAGGGTGGTGTATCTGTATATCTGGGGTTGTTTATGTTTCTCCCTGAAATGTTGATTTCAGCTTGTGCTTCATCCAGCCATGCTTTTCGTATGATGTACTCTGCATATCAGTTAAATAAGCTGGGTGGCAACCAGTCCATTGTTCCATGTCCAGTTCCAACTGTTGCTTCTTGACCTGCATACAGATTCCTCAGGAGGCAGGTTATGTGGTCTTATATGCCCATCTCTAAGAATTGTCCACAGTTTGTTGTGATTCACAGAGTCTGAAGATTTAGTATATTCAAAGAAGCAGAAATAGATGTTTCTCTGGAATTCTTTTGCTTTCTTATGATCCAACAGATGTTGATAATTTGATTTCTGATTCCTCTGTCTATTCTAAATCCAGTTGAGCAACAGAGGTGCTTATTATTTGCCATAAGGAGTCTGTCTGCAATGCAGGAGTCCTGGGTTTGATCCCTGAGTCAAGAAGATCCGCTGGAGAAGGGGGTAGCAACCCAATCCAGTGTTCTTGGAGAATTCCATGGACAAAAGAGCCTATAGCCGATGGGATCACAAAGAGTCGAACATGCCTGAGTGACTAAGGCTTCTTCTTAATTTACAAAATACTCTCATTCTCTCTGGGAGGCATTTGTATCTTGAGTTATGATGTCCTGTTTCATTTTCCTCTGATTTTGACATACATGGCACAAATTGTCTGCAGTTTTTACTAAATAATTGTCATTTCACACTGATTTTAATACTGCATTTTTTCCTCTCAAGGTAAATATAAATATGAATAGCACTTCAAGAGTTCCTCACTGTGATTAAGATTGAAGTTATGTTAATATCCAGAACTATATCCACCCTTTTGCTATGATAAATGATGTATGTGTCCAGAATTTCTTCCACATTCTTCTGAGGTTGTTTAAGAATGTCCACAGTTGCTGTCCTTACTTAGTACCTATGGACTACTAGAGGGGTAGACCTAATTTTGTATTCTATTCAGTTCCATTCAATTCAGTCGTTCAGTCGTGTCTAGCTCTTTGCGACCCCATGTATCACAGCATGCTAGGCCTCCCTGTCCATCACCAACTCCTGGAGTTCACTCAAACTCACGTCCATCGAGTTGGTGATGCCATCCAGCCATTTCATCCTCTGTCGTCCCCTTCTCCTCCTGCCCCCAATCCCTCCCAGCATCAGGGTCTTTTTCAACAAGTCAACTCTTCCCATGAGGTGGTCAAAGTATTGGAGTGTCAGCTTCAAAATCAGTCCTTCCAATGAACACCCAGGACTGATCTCCTTCCGAATGGATTGATTGGATCTCCTTACAGTCCAAGGGATTCTCAAGAGTCTTCACCAACACCACACTTCAAAAGCATCAATTCTTCAGTGCTCAGCTGTCTTCACAGTCCATCTCTCACATCCATACATGACCATTGGAAAAACCATAGCCTTGACTAGATGGACCTTTGTTGGCAAAGTAATGTCTCTGCTTTTCACTATGCTATCTAGGTTGCTCATAAATTTCCTTCCAAGGAGTAAGCATCTTTTAATTTCATGGCTGAAATCACCATCTGCAGTGATTTTGGAGCCCCCCCAAAATACTACCTGTATGATATTCACCTTAAATTGTTCAAGATTTTCACTTTTACTCAGAATTCTATTAAACAAAGGATATTTGGCAACAAGTTACTTACTATTCAAAACATGCTTTGCTCATTGATGCTATATATTGTTACCTTTTCTCAGATATAAAACAAGACATATTTGTCTTTTAAGGCTATACAAGCTATATTTGTTGTTTTCATTTAAGCTGTAGAAAATGTAATTCCTAAGCTCTTATTTTTATATATCTTGAGTTCTTTAATTCAATTTTCACAATTAAGTGATTAGTCCCTGTTAGTATCTTTTTGTCTATATGCCTGTATATCTGTCTCTTCATGTCTGTCTCCAATTCTCTCTTTCTCTCTCTCATACACACCACACACACACACACACACACACACACTAATGAAGCACATTGTTAATCTTATTTGCCTCGGTCACTAAAATGCCAAGAGAAAATTCAGAGCCATGCTAACACCATAACTTTTCCTGTTGCACCCTCAGCATTCCAGATCTAGAAACCCATTGCAGAGTGGGGTCTTTGCTAGGTGTGTGTCCTCAAACTAACCTCATGGTAAACATCTGCTGATCCCAGGAGGCAAAGGTGTTTATACAAAGTGAGTTCTCATCTTCTGTGCTGTATGATAACCATGTGTGCCTCTCAATGGAGAAGACAGTCTGGACCCAAGTTATACAGCTTTCCGGTGGTATTATGTTTTCAACTCACACATGGTCTGCCGTTTTCTCCAAATCCTTTCCATAGCCTTGAGTTTCTGGAATAAAATCGATTCTGACATCAGCATTTTTCTTAAGTTTTAATGAGATAAAACTCTGCTGGATCAGACTCATTTGATCTTAGTCATATTTTCTTTCTCGGATATATCTTTATCCATTTCTGTAAAAAAGCTTAGTAAAGAACATCTTGTGCAGGTAAGGACTATATTGATTTTTTAATCTCAAGAAAATAACATCGTTCCAGGAGTGTTATTAATCTGTTTATGTGTTTTCTCTCTCAAGCTTAAACTCTCTTAAACCTTAGCAGCAGGGATCATGTCTTTTACAGTAATCACTGCATTCATTGTTCTCAGTGCAGTGCATGGGACATGGGGAGTACACAGTAATGCAGGGTTAACAAAAATTTGTCTGATTGGTGGGTTTGTAAGCAGGCTTCAGGTTATCAGCTCTCTGACCCTCCTCTTCATTATTAATTCACATGAATATATGGTAAACAGTGATGAGTAAAGTCACAAAAGCAGAACTTTAAATAATTTTGAAGATAGCTCATAGGTATAATACAATAATGTAAAATGTGTTCCATTTGGAACACATTTTGTTCCACATCAGTCAGTTTGAGAAAGGCATCAAGGGAGAACTCGGGGAAGTTTTTAAGCTTATTACATTACTGTCTTTGCAGGGAACTCTCATATTCTGCCACTGAATCTAGCTATTTCTATTTTAATTTCAATTATATATATATATATATATTATATATATATATATATATATATATATATATATATAATTACATATATGTTAGAGCTGAAAGACAGAGGGCCTGAGGAACTATGGCCAAAGGTTTGCAACATTGCACAGGAGGTGGTGGCCAAAAGCATGCCCAAGAAAAAGAAATGCAAAAGCAAAATGGTTGCCTGAGGAGGCCTTACAAATTGCTGAGAAAAGAAGAGAAGTGAAAGGCAAAGAAAAAAGGGAACAATAAACCAAATTGAATGCAGAGTTCAGAGAACACCACGGAGTGATAAGAAAACCTTGTAAGTAACCAGTGCAAAGAAATACAGGAAAACAATAGAATCGGAAAGTCTAGAGATCTCTTCAAGAACATTAGAGATACAAAGGGAACATTTCATGCAAAAATGGGTACAATAAAGGACAGAAACAGTAAGGACCTAACAGAAGCAGGTGAGATTAAGAAGAGGTAGCAAGAATACACAGAATAACTATACAAAAAAGATCTTAATGTCCCAGAAAATCACAATGATGTAGTCACTCACCTGGATCCAGACAACCTGGAGTGTGAAGTGGGCATTATATGTGAAACAGATGGCCAGTCCAGGTCTGATGCATGAGACAGGGTGCTCAGGGCTGGTACACTGGGATGACCCTGAGGGATGGGATGGGGAGGGAGGTGGGAGGGAGATTCAGGATGGGGAACACATGTACACTCATGGCTGATCATGGCAAAAACCACTACAATATTATAAAGTAATTAGCGTTCAATTAAAATTAATTAATTAATCAATTTTGAAAAAGGAAGCATTGGTTGTTGATTATTTAGTTACTAAGTTGTGTCTGACTCTTGTGACCCCATGGACTGTAGCCTGCCAGGCTCCTTGGAATTCTCCAGGCAAGAATACTGGAGTGGGTTGCCATTTCCTTCTCCAATTAAGAAGCATAACTACAAGCAAAACTAATGGAGGTAATGGAATTCCAGCTGAGCTATTTCAAGTCCTAAAAGATGATGTTGTTAAAGTGCTGCACTCAATATGTCAGCAAATTTGAAAAACTCAGCAGTGACCATAAGACAGGAAAATTTCAGTTTTCATTCCAACCAAAGAGAAGGGCAATACATGCCAAAGAATGTTTAAACTACAACACAATTGTGCTCATTTCATATGCAAGCAAAATAATGCTCAAAATCCTTCAAGCTAGACTTCAACAGTACATGAACTGAGAACGTCCAGATTTTCAAGCTGGATTTAGAAAAAAAAAAGAACCAGAGGTCAAATTGCCATCATCCATTGGATCATAGATAAAGCAAGGGAATTGCAGAAAACATCTACTTCTGCTTCACTGACTATGCTAAAGCCTTCAACTGTGTGGATCACAACAAATTGTGGAAAATTCTTGAAGAGATGGGAATACAAGACCACATTACCTGCCTCTGGAGAAATCTGTATACAGGTCAAGAAGCAACACTTGGAACTGGCCACTGAACAAAGGACTGATTCAAAACTGAGAAAGCAGTACATCAAGGCGGTATATTGTCACCGTGTTTATTTACCTTCTGTGCAGAGTACACCATGCACAATGTTGGGCTGGATGGAGCTCAAGTTGGAATCTAGATTGCAGGGAGAAATACCAATAACCTCAGTTACACAGATGACACTACCCTAATGGCAGAAAGTGAAGAGGAGCTAAAAGACCTCTTGATGAAGGTGAAAAAAAAAAAAGAGTGAAAAAGCTGGCTTAAAATTCAACTTTCAAAAACTAAGATCATGGCATCTGGTCCTATCACTTTATGCATGGTAAACAGATAAGGAAAAATGGAAACAGAGACAGACATTGCTTTGGGGCTTCAAAATCACTGCAGACAGTGACTGCAGCTGCTAAATTAAAAGAAACTTGCTCCTTGGAAGAAAAGCTATGACAAAACTAGTCAGCATATTAAAAAGCAGAGACGTCACTTTGCTGACAAAGGTCCACTTAGTCAAACCTAGAGTTTTTCCAGTAGTCATGTACAGAGGGAGATTTGGACCATAAAGAAGGCTGAGTGCCATGGAATTGATGCTTTTGAATGGTGGTGTTGATGAAAACTCTTGAGAGTCCCTTGGAGAGCAACAAGATCAAACCAGTCAATCCTAAAAGAAATCAACCCTGACTATTCACTGGAAGGACTAATTCTTAAGTTGAAGCTCCAATATTTATAGCCACCTGATGTGAAGAGCCATCTCACTGGAAAATACCTTATGCTGGGAAAGTTAAGGGCAGGAGGAGAAGGGGGCACAGAAGCTGAGATGATTGGATGGCATTATTGACTCAATGAACATGAGTTTTAGAAAACTCAGGGAGATAGTGAAGGACAGGGAAGCCTGAAGTGCTGCAGTCCATGCAATTGCAAAGAGTCAGATAGGACTGAGCTTCTGAAGAACAACAACAAAAACTATCTATTTATCTTTCTATCTATCTGTACACACACACATACATATATATATAGCACAGTGATTCCATTGGGTATCGACTTTGTTAAATGATACATTAGTGTTTTTCTTACTTATAAATGTTGAGTAGGTTAGATTCAGTTTTCAAAACCTTTCAGTTCAGTTTAGTCACTCAGTTTTGTCTGACCCTTTTTGACCCTATGGACTGCAGCATGCCAGGCTTCCCTGTCCATCACCAACTCCCAGAGCTTGCTCAAACTCATGTCCATTGAGTTGGTGATGCCATCCAACCATCTCATCCTCTGTCGTCCCCTTCACTTCCTGCCTTCAGTCTTTCCCTGATTCAATCTTCCAAAGTGAAGTCACTCAGTCGTGTCCGACTCTTTGTGGCTCCATGGACTGTAGCCTGCCAGGCTCCTCCTTCTATGGGATTCTCCAGGCAAGAGTACTGGAGTGGGTTGCCATTTCCTTCTCCAGGGGATCTTCCAGACCCAAGAATCGAACCCGAGTCTCCTGCATTCCAGGCAGAAGCTTTAACCTCTGAGCCACCAGGGAAGCCCTCAATCTTCCAAAGCAGTTACCTAAGAAGGATTAGGATTCTTTTTCTATACCAGATGGCTAACTGTCTTTGGACTACCTAAAGCATTGTACTTTCACTGGAGAATTAAAAACACTCTGAACTGTAAAATAATTTTATTTTCTGCAAACTATAAACTTTTCAGGAATCAGAAGATGATTACTATTGAAAGAAATAAAATTTTTATTACAAAAATGATCAGGAAGTTTAAAAGAAATTGTAAAACTGTTAAAAATCACATTTCACTTTTATCTGTACATCTGATTCTAAATGATTTATAATAGTAGATAACATGACTATCAAATAGATATCAGGCACACTAAATGTGTTATCATGACAACAGATGTCTTACAGTGACTAATGAGTTTTCTTATTTAAAACTGTTCATCTCAAATAATTTATGAGTTCTAATAAATGTCATCAAATTCATCTCTGTTCTATTGAAAAGTAAGCTCATCACTGATCTTTCCCTTGAAGGCACAGATAACTTAGATGGAAAATTTACTGTAATTATACCAGTTAAAAATTATTTAGTGTGCATTAAATAAAAACATATTCAAAATAACTATGCTTAACTGGAGATATACAGCAAACTGCTTTATAATCTTTCTAAATATTATATATTTTGTCAATTGCCATTTATAAATATTATTAGTTGAATGAGTTTAAAGTGTCAAACATATTTTCATGTGCCTGTTGGTTATTTGTATGTCTCTTTTGGGAAAATGTCTATTTAACTTCTCTGCCCATTTTTTAAAATTAGGGTTTTGTTGTTGAGTTATGTTAGTTCTTTATGTTTTTTGAATACTAGCCCTTATTAGACACTGTTTACAAATATCTTCTCCTATTCAGTAGGGTGCCTTTTCATTTTATTAATAGTTTCTTTCACTCTGTGAAAGCTTTTTAGTTTGATATAGTCTCATGTATTTTTACTTTTGTCTCCCTTGCATTTTGGAGACAATATCCAGAAATATGTCACAAAGACCAGTATTAAATAGTGTCAGACTAATATCACCTAAGATTTCCTCTGGGAGTTTTTTTTTTTTTTTT
>SJYF01000626.1:101154-118032 GCA_006410515.1 Procapra przewalskii | reverse complement strand
TTTTCTCACACAGATACCCTGATGATTATTTTTCAGTCCTGGCATACTTCAAGGCAGAAAACAAAGATTCAGAGATAAACATTGAAGGAAATTTTCATCCAAATTTTGGGAAAGTAAACTTGGAACTATGTAGATTAATAAAAGTCTTTTTTTGTCATGAACTAATACAGAACAAAATTGACTCATTATTAGATCTGTTTCTTTTACTTTAAACTTTGTGTTCTATTGCTTTTGCTGTAAGTTACTCACTAAAGGGATGTTGCCTACAGCTTAAAGTGTACATAATAGCCCATCTCTGGGAACCCAGACTTTCAAATCTGGAGTTAAACTTTGTTTAGGTCACAGGAAATATCCTGACCATGCCCACCTGTGAATGGGTTCAGGAAAGAAGAAATTAACATATCCTCTTAGGAGTCTGGCTTACTAGAAAATATTTACAAAACTTATTGCCAGTTTTACCTTACCTCCTTCCAACCCTCTCCTTACTCCATAAGAGCACCTAACACCCAAACCTGGACCATAGGGTTCTTTGAGAAAGTAGTCCACAGTCTTATTGGACTGCTGGCTTTCCTATTAAAGTGGCTATTCCTTGTCCCACAACTCTTCTCTTGATATACTGTTCTGGTGTGCCTAGAGCAGTAGGAGCTTGGACTCAGTATAACATCATCAAATCAGGCACTGTGTAACCTAACCCTGCCAGTTTCATAGATGCTGGCAGAAGATGGGAAACCACTGTTGACCCAGCAAGCAACATCAATTCCCTGTTTACATCAGTTCGAAATGCTGTGGAGGTGATGCGAGAAAGCCAAAGTGGAAGCTCCTCGTGTGGTGGGTGTGCATCCAGCTGAGGAACCCCAGATTATACGAGCGCTGCTGTCACATCTGACCAGTCCCTGTCCTGTGCAAGATGTTCTCTTTATTATCTTGGCCATCCAGCTGGAAGGGAGAAAACTGTCTGTCTTCCAAAGCTCATAGCTGTGCTAATATGCTTGAAAAAATAATCTATAACAAAGCAACAAAAACTTTTGATGCTTCTTGCTCAGATGTGGAGAAAAAAGAAAGGCATGAAAAACCATATCTCAGCAAAGAGCAGAAAGTTTAGTTTGGAAGAAAAGCCCATTTGGCCACAAATGTTCTCTCAGTCACAATTTTTGTTGTTATAATGTAAGTATTTAATATTACCTGTATTTATTCCTCAACTGTATCAAAAAATTAGAGAAAGTAAAAGGAGTTATTATCTTGCCTCCAAATTCCATACACACAAAAAATTACTATTTAAATCAGATGAAAAATTGCTAAATTTGTATTGTCAAGAAACTGGTAAGTGTTGTGGGTTTTACAATAAGCCAACTGCTGAATCTTGTATAGATATGAAAAAATAGCTAGTATAAAAAAATGTCATATCCTGTGTATTATCTTCTAAAAACATTCTTGTTGTTGTTCAGTCACTCAGTCATGTTCAGTTCTTTGTGACGGATCCCATGGACTGCAGCACGCCAGGCTTCCCTGTTCATCACCAACTCCTGGAGTATGCTCAAACTCATGTATCATTGAGTCAGTGATTCTATCCAAACATCCCATCCTTTATTGCCCCCTTCTCCTTCGCCCTAAAAAAAAAAGTGGACTTTCTCAAACAAGTAAATAAATTCCAACTTTATCAAGATATAAAATATCACCTGCACATTTAATATCTTGGACTTTGACTAAATCTTGAACGAATCTGTGGAAATAGAAGAATTTTTCTGCTAAGGCAATTTTATGTAAAAAAAAAATCTTATTGCTTAAATCTTAGGTATCTACTGATTTTCTTTGACTCTAAGACCCAGTTTTTTCTGTAAGAGTCTGTGAGAAAATGTCAGATGCCTAAAATCAAATATCTTTGCTTCTAGTCACAAGGCTCAGAAAAAGAAAAAGCAGCAGTTGGTCTGTGGGTCTCTACTCTTTCAGTGCAGCAGTAACTAAGTTCTCAGCACATGGAACTGGAGAATCAGACCTCGAATCTGACCTCTTGGGAACAGCCATTCAGTGTCCCGAGGACTGGGAAAGCCAGCACTGCTGCCCATGCCACTGACACATGAGTGCAGAAACCATGGGTTTATATCATGACTTTTTATAATAGAGTGCAGACACTGGCCCAGAGCAAGCATGTCATATGGGCTTTCAGGTTTCCTTGATATCTGTGGCCTCATCATTTATTGTTCTTTGCTGACATCCATGAATTCATCTTGCAAATGGTTGCCCCATCATTTTATTCTATGTCCCAAACCCCTCCTTAGACACTAAATGCAGGAAATATGTAATTTATGTATTTCTGTGAAGTTGTAAATGACTGACAAGTTTTAGCATGCCAACCCTAGTATGGTGCATTGTTACCTGAATAGATGAGAAATTTAAACCAAGGATCAGTCAAAAGTTAGCAAAGATTGAGAAGAAAAAATTGAGAACTGACTTTTTATTGAAATCTTCATATGACCTGTTTTGTTTCAAATAGTGAATTAGCTGTGTTGACTCCTGGCATCCTCATAATACTTCTAGGAGGGAGGTATGGAAACTATACTCTCCTTAAACGGGACTGGAACCCAGCTACACCTCTTATTGGGAATTGATTTCATGATCCCTAACTTAGGAGAGGACTCTAACCCACTACATTTTGACTGAAACTACCCACCTGGTCTTAGGACTTTCTGACACACAGACTCTTTGTCTCAATGCAGAAAAAATTCAGTGCAAGGCAAAGCAACAGGCAAAGAGTCAGGTTATTAGCCTAGGAAGCTTGTGAGAGATACAAGAGGCAGGAAAGGGAGTGCAACCCTGAGAACAAAGAGGATTCAGTTCAGTTCAGTTCAATCAGTCGTGTCCGACCCTTTGTGATCCCATGAATCACAGCACGCCAGGCCTCCATGTGCATCACCAATGCTAGAGTTTACTCAAACTCATGTCCATCAAGTCAGTGATGCCATACAGCCATCTCATCCTATGTTGTTCTCTTCTCCTACTGCCCTCAATCCCTCCCAGCATCAAGGTCTTTTCCAATGAGTCATCTCTTCACTTGAGGTGGCCAACGTATTGGAGTTTCAGCTTTAGCATCAGTCGTTCCAATGAACACACAGGACTGATCTTCTTTATCGAATGGACTGGTTGGATCTCCTTGCAGTCCAAGGGATTTTCAAGAGTCTTCTTCACCATCACAGTTCAAAAGCATCAATTCTTTGGCTCTCAATTTTCTTCACAGTCAAACTCTCACATCCGTACATGACCACTGGAAAAACCATAGCCTTGACTAGATGGACCTTTGTTGGCAAAGTAATGTCTCTGTTTTTGAATATACTATCTAGGTTAGCCATAACTTTCCTTCCAAGGAGTAAGCATCTTTTAATTCCATGGCTGCAATCACCATCTGCAGTGATTTTGGAGCCCCCCAAAATAAAGCCTGACACTGTTTCCACTGTTTCCCCATCTATTTCCCAAGAAGTGATGGGACCAGATGCCATGATCTTATTTTTCTGAATATTGAGCTTTAGGTCAACTTTTTTACTCTCCTCTTTCACTTTCATCAAGAGGCTCTTTGTTCCTCTTCACTTTCTGCCCCAAAGGTGGTGTCGTCTATACATCTGAGGTTATTGAGATTTCTCCTGGAAATCTTGATTCTAGCTTGTGTTTCTTCCAGTCCAGCATTTCTCATGAGGTACTCTGCATAGAAGTTAAATAAGCAGGATGACAATATACAGCCTTGACGTACTCCTTTTCCTACTTGGAACCAGTCTGTTGTTCCATGTCCAATTCTAACTGTTGCTTCCTGACCTGCATTTAGGTTTCTCAAGAGGCAGGTCAGGTAGCCTGGTATTCCCATCTCTTTCAGAATTTTCCACAGATTATTGTGATCCACACAGTCAAAGGCTTTGGCATAGTCAATAAAGCACAAATAGATGTCTTTCTGGAACTCTCTTGCTTCTTCCATGACCCAGCAGATGGTGACAATTGGATCTCTGGTTCCTCTGCCTTTTCTAAAACCAGTTTGCACATCAGAGAGTTCACAGTTCACATATTGTTGAAGCCTGGCTTGGAGAATTTTGAGAATTACTTTACTAGCATGTGAGATGAGAGCAATTGTGCGGTAGTTTGAGCATTTTTTGGCATTGCCTTTCTTTGGGATTGGAATGAAAACTGACCTTTTCCAGTCCTGTGGCCACTTCTGAGTTTTCCAAATTTGCTGGCATATTGAGTGCAGCACTTTCATAGCATCATCTTTCAGGATTTGAAATAGCTTAATGGGAATTCTATCAGCTCCACTAGCTTTGTTCATAGTGATGCTTTCTCAGGCCCACTTGACATCCCATTCTAGGATGTCTGGCTCTAGGTGAGTAATCACACCATCGTGATTATCTGCATCATGAAGATCTTTTTGGTCTTCTGTGTATTCTTTCCACCTCTTCTAAATATATTCTGCTCCTGTAGGTCCATACAATTTCTGCTCTTTATCGAGCCCATCTTTGCATGAAATATTCCCTTGGTATTTCTAATTTTCTTGAAGAGATCTCTAGTCTTTCCCATTCTGTTGTTTTCCTCTATTTCTATGCATTGATTACTGAGGAAGGCTTTCTTATTTCTCCTTGGTATTCTTTGAAACCCTCCATTCAGATGCTTATATCTTTTCTTTTCTCTTTTGCTTTTCACTTTTCTTTTCACAGCTATTTGCAAGGCCTCCTCAGACAGCCATTTTGCTTTTTTGCATTTCTTTTCCATGGGGATGGTCTTGATCCCTGTCTCCTGTACAATGTCACAAACATTTATCCATAGTTCATCAGGCACTCTGTCTCTCAGATCTAGTCCCTTAAATCTATTTCTCACTTCCACTTTATAATCACAAGTGATTTGACTTAGGTCATACCTGAATGGTCTAGCGGTTTTCCCTGCCTTCTTCAATTTCAGTCTGAATTTTGTAATAAGGAGCTCAGGATCTGAGCCACAGTCAGTGCCTGGTCTTATTTTTGCTGACTGTATAGAGCTTCTCCATCTTTGGCTGCAAAGAATATAATCAATTTGATTTTGGTGTTGACCATCTGATGATGTCCATGTGTAGAATCTTTTCTTGTGTTGTTGGAAGAAGGTGTTTGCTATAACAAGTTGGTTCTCTTGGCAAAACTCTATTAGCCTTTGCCTTGTTTCATTCCATACTCCAAGGCCAAATTTGCCTGTTACTCCAGGTGTTTCTTGACCTCTTACATTTGCCTTCCAGTCCCTTATAATAAAAATGACATCTTTTGGGGGAGTTAGTTCTAAAAGGTCTTGTAGGTCTTCATAGAACCATTGAACTTCAGCTTCTTCAGCATTATTGGTTGGGGCATAAGCTTGGGTTACCGTAATATTGAATGGTTTGTCTTGGAAACGAACTGAGATCATTCTGTCATTTTTGAGATTGCAACCATATACTGCATTTCTTACTCTTTTGTTGACCATGATGGCTACTCCATTTCTTCTAAGGGCTTCCTGCCCACAGTAGTAGATATAATGGTCATCTGAGTTAAATTTACCCATTCCAGATCAAAAACTGACAGGGGAGGAGACCACCTTCTTCATTTTGGGGCAGGCACTAAGGCTTACATTATTAGTTCCTCTTTTGACCCTGTGTGGTCTAACCAGGACAGTCATGGCTCTATTTATCTATTTATTTATTTTAGATTGGAGGATAGTTGATTCACAGTGTTGTACTGATTCCTGATATACAACAATGTGAATCATCCATAAGTTTACAAATGTCCCCTCTCTCTTGAATCTCCCCCATAACTCCCATCCCATCCCACCCCTCTGGATTGTCACAGAGCACCAAGTCGAGCTCCCAGCACTACATATGGCACTGTTTATGTCATATGTATGTTAGCAAAAAGATGTTGACATACACTAAGAATGGTAATTCATCTCTGGTTTCACTGTAATGTCCCCTTTCTAACTTTTTCACTTATATTCCTGTCTTGCTTACTTCAAGGACCATTAACTCCCTGACTTCATGTAACAAGATTCAGACCCTATATCTATTGTCTTGTACTTTAGATTGTTGCTAAGTTTTACTGGATTCTTTTCTGGAGTGGTCATCAACTTACAACAATCTTCCAAACTCACTTAAAATTTCTTTTCTGATACAGAGTGAAGTAAGCCAGAAAGAAAAACACCAATACAGTATACTGACACATATATATGGAATTTAGAAAGATAGTAATGATGATCCTCTATGTGAGATAACAGAAGAGACACAGAGGTATAGAACGGACTTTTGGACTCTGAGGGAGAGGGAGAGGGTGGGATGATTTGGGAGAATGGCAGTGAAACATGTAGACTATCATGTAAGAAACGAAGCGCCAGTCTATGTTCAATACAGGACACAGGATCCTTGGGGCTGGTGCACGGGATGATCGAGGGAGATAATATGGGGTGGAAGGTGGGAGGGGGCTTTGGAATTGGGAGATCGGGTACACCTGTGGCCAATTCATGTCAATGTATGACAAAACAAATATAGTATTGTAATGTAGGGAAATAATAATAATAATAATAATAAATTTAAAAAATTAAAAAAAAAATTCTTTTCTGTCTTTAACCCCCCTAGTGGGACTTCTAAATTGTTTAATTACCCTACTCTATCTCTATACATATTTACATTTTCAAGTAGATATAATTCACATACGAGGAAACCCTGGTGCAGTGTTTTAAGCAGGGAAATTAAGCAATTTGTTCAAGATTCTTTCCATAGTTAATTTCTACACTAGAATTTGATTCCACTTTCCTCAGCATCTGCATACATAAACACTACAGTACACTGGCTCTAGGAAGCCAAGAGGAAGAAAAAAATAATTTGGGGGCTTTCCAGAAATCATGTCATGTAAGCACCGCATTGTCTGTTCCTAACGCCAGCCCAACCAGTCTTGTGGGAGTATGTGAATGTTTCTGTGTTCATTAAAGCAAATGCAGGAAGCTTGTCTTCACATCCCTTGTTTATATTAATGATCACCCTGAAGACTGACAAGCACCAAGGTGTCAATACATAGTCCTACAATAAAATTTTCCTACCTTATTAACATGTACTAAATTTAGCTGGAGAATAATTGGATTCAGTTATGAAAGGCATTTACAGATTGAAAGTCATTATTTTTGTTCTCTTATTTGCAGTGATTCTCTCCAGGAATCATTCCCCCACTTTCTCAAAAAATATTTTCCAATTATTTAGCTACACTTGGTACAGAATGGAAGGTTGTTCTAAAAATCAGCAGTGAAAAGGCCCCCAAAAGAATACACAACAACATTGCCAAAGAATAGGCTGTGCTATTTGTATTATTTCTATCACACTTGCTTTATAAAAAAACAAAACCAAAAATTGCTATATATATTTCTGAAATAAAATATGTGTTCTTACTGAGTGAGCAGCTCTTAGAATGTGCCAATATTGTGAAATTTGTTTAAAAATATTATTAAAATAATTTGAGTATAAGTAATGTAAGCCATAATTAAAAATTTAACTTGAAGCCTCTAGATATGTTTTCACCATTTTTTAAGCTAGAAGTGAAGGCAGTAGAAAAATAATGCAAATAAATAAAAAGGTAATATTATACAGTCAGAAACTAAGTCTTTAGTACTATTGTCTACAGTGATAATCAGATCTGGAGAGTATTGCTTCTTCACTTAAACAACAGAAAGGCTTGTGATAAGTATTCATAATAACCATTTTGGCATTCCTTTCTTTCTTCTTTTTATTCCTATGAAAATATGCTTGCATAAATATATATAAATAGTCAAATTTAGTGTGCAAATATTAGACAAGGACCATAAATCTGACTGATGCTTAGAACCATATTCAAGTTTTTTCAAACTACAGAATGTCAGGATCTGCTCCAATCATGCCGTCAAGATTCCAGGATTAGACACAGCATGTGAGTATGCAAGAAATCAGCGGATCTTTACTAGGCTATTATACATAAGAGGACTTGTTTAATACAATTCACGTTTATACTTTGTCAGCTACAAACTGGCATTTGCCATGGCCACTTGAAGAGAAGTGAAAGACAATGGACAAAAGGAAGAATATACCCATCTGAATGCAGAGGTCCAAATAATAGCAAGGAGACATAAAAAAGCCTTCTTAGGTGAACAATGCAAAGAAATAAAGGAAAACAATAGAATGTAAACTACTAAAACTTTCTTCTAGAAAATTAGAGATACCAAGGGAACATTACAGGCAAAGATGGGCACAATAAAGGACAGAAATGGTACGGGCCTAAAAGAAGCAGAAGATATTAAGGAGAGATGGCAAGAATACAAAGGAGAGCTATACAAATAGATCATACAATAGTGTGATCACTCACATAAAGCTAGACATCCCAGAGTGTGAAGTCAAGTGGTCCTTAGGAAGCAGCACTATAAATAAAGCTAGAATTCCGTGGAATTCTAGCTGAACTATTTCTAATCCAAAAAGATGATGGTGTTAAAATATTGCACTCAATATGCCAACAAATTTGGAAAACTCAGCAGTGGCCACAGGACTGGAAAAAGTCAGTTTCCACTTGAATCCCAAAGAAGGGCAATGCAAAAGAATATTGAACTACTGCAGAATTTCACTCATTTCACAAGCTAGCAAGGTAATGCTCAAAATGTTTCAAGCTAGCATTCCACAGTACATGAATTGAGAGCTTGCAGATGCACAAACTGGATTCAGAAAAGGCAGAGGAACCAGAGATCAAATTGCCAACTTCTGTTGTATCATAGAAAAAGCAAGGGAATTCCAGAAAATATATCTACTTCTGATTCATTGACTATGTGATAGCCTTTGACTGTGTAGATCACAATAAACTGTGGAAATGTCTTAAAGATATGAGCATACCAGACCACCTTTCTGAGAAACCTGAGTGCAGGACAAGAAGCAATAGTTAGAACTGGAGATGGAACAACGGACTGGCTCCAAATTGGGAAAAGAGTTTGTTAAGACTGTACATTGTCACCCTACTTATTTAATATATATTCATAATACATCATGTAAAATGATAGACTGGATGAAGGTCAAGCAGGAATCAAGACTGCCAATAGAAATATCAATAATTTCAGATATGCAGATGACACCACCCATTGGCAGAAGATGAAGAGGAACTAAAAAGCCTCTTGACGAAAGTGAAAGAAGAGAATGAAAAAGTTTGCTTAAAACTCAACATTCAGAAAACTAAGATCATGGCATCTGGTCCTGTCACTTCATGGGAAATAGATGGGGAAACAGTGGAAACAGTGTCAGAGTTTATTTTCTTGGGCTCCAACATTACTGCAGATGGTGATTGCAGCCATGAAATTAAAAGACACTTACTCCTTGGAAGGAAAGTTATGATCAACTTAGACAGCATATTAAAAAGCAGTGACATTACTTTGCCAACAAATGTCCATCTAGTCAAGACTACGATTTTTCCATTAATCATGTGTGGATGTGAGAGTTGGACTGTGAAGAAACCTGAGCACCGAACAACTGCTGCTTTTTACTGTGGTGTTGGAGAAAACTCTTGAGAGTCACTTGAACTACAAGGAGATCCAACCAGTCCATCTTACTGGAGATTTGTCCTGGGTGTTTATTGGAAGGACTGATGCTGAAGCTGAAACTCCAATACTTTGGCCACCTCATGCAAAGAGTTGACTCATTGGAAAAGACTCTGATTTTAGGAGGGATTTTTGGCAGGAGGAGAAGGGGATGACAAAGGGTGAGATGGCTGGATGGCATCACCGGCTCAATGGACATGAGTTTGAGTCAACTCTGGGAGTTGGTGATGGACAGATAGGCCTGGTGTGCTGCAGTTCATGGGGTCACAAAGAGTCGGACATGACTGAGTGACTGAACTGAACTGACCTGAGCTGAGCCTTCATTTCTTACATACATAGAGGGAAGTTTTACTTCTTTTAGGAGCATCTTTTCCTAGAAATTTCAACATAAAAATAAAAATATGGCAGCCTATGGGTGCTTAGTAATTTAGTTAACAGACATCTTATATTCAATGAGATTGGCACAACAATAAAAATGATTTCTTATAATTTATTATGTACTCTTTCATGGATAGACATATCATGAGAAATAAAGTAGACAATAGAAAATGAATTTCACAATATAAAATGTGATGAAGAACATAGAATTATCTCATTATAGATGATATTTATACAGATTCAACTTAATATGGCTATAAGGTAATAAAACTGCATCGTATCAACAACTATAGCAACAGTCTTAATTTTATAATCACATTCTCTTGTATGTAAGTATGTTAGCTTAGCTCACAAACAAGAGATAAAAATGATATTTCCAGTCATTCATTCTAAAGTTTAAAAAAAATGGAAAGAGAAAGAAAAATACTTACTGAATGTTGATACACACAGGAGGATGGTAACTGTCACACATACAACAAGCACGGTGCCTGCCTTCAGTAAGTTTCACTTAGTGAGGGAAGTAATCAGGAAACCACTAGTCACCAAGCAATTACAAGTGTGACAAGTTCTAGAAGGGAAAGAACTTGCTATGGAGATGTCAGGAAGATACAGAAATAGCCACAGGGAAGTTCAAGATTCTCCATCATTGATGACATTCAAACTAATCCATTGCGACTGCTGTGGTGCAGAATTTAGCCAATTAGGAAAGGAGAGCAAGGAAGCATCTTAGAAAGAGTAAACAGCACATGTGAAGAATGAGAGATGTGGGAATTCCCTGGCAGCTCAATGGTTAAGACTCTACAAGACTACACTTTCATTGCCAAGGTTGCAAATTTGATCCCTGGTTAGGGACCTAAAATCCTGCAAGTTGCATGGTGTGGCCAAAAGAAGAAGAAGAAAAAAAAAAATGAGGTGGAAAGAACTAGATGGAGTCTCCCAAAGATTTCTGTATCATTTCTTACTGATCTGCATCATCCATTTCTAGAGATGCAAATAATCACACACCTTCTTAATGGCCTATCCTAGTTTCCCATTCACTCGCCCCTCCCCCATTCCGACTCAGTTAGATCCTTTCCATGTAAACCTTTATCTCAAGTCTGCTTTTAGAGGAGCCCAGATTTTAAAGCATATTATGAAAGCCTCAGGGCTTCTTTGGTGGTTCAGTGGTAAAAATCCTCTTGCCAATGCAGGAGACATGGGTTCAATTCCTGGGTTGAGAAGATCCCCTGCTGGAGAAGGAAATGGCAAACCACGTCAGTGTTCTTGGCTGAGAAATCCCATGGACAGAGGAGCATGGTGGTATATAGTCCATAAAGTATAAAAAAGTCAGACACAACTAAACAACAACAAAGCCTCAGATAAAATTTTGAAGAGTCTTTACACAAGCACAGCATTTGACACAGAACATTTCAGAACATTCATACTAGAAAAGCATAAAGGATATTTTCTTTTCATCATTTCAGTGAGATTTTGCAGTATACAGTTCAGTTCAGTTGCTCAGTCGTGTCCGACTCTTTGTGACCCCATGAATAGCAGCACGCCAGGCTTCCCTGTCCATCATCAACTCCCAGAGTTTACTCATGTCCATCGAGTCAGTGATGCCATCCAGCCATCTCATCCTCTGTCGTCCCCTTCTCTTGCCCCCAATCCCTCCCAGCATCAGTGTCTTTTCCAATGAGTCAACTCTTTGCATGAGGTGGCCAAAGTACTGGAGTTTCAGCTTCAGCATCAGTCTTTCCAGTGAACACCCAGGACTGACCTCTTGTAGGATGGATCCGACAGTAGTAAAATAAATTAGAATAATAAAAATGGAGAATTTGCATTCTATTGCTATTGAGGCATATTTTAAGTAACTATGAGAGGTTCCCTTCATGGATCACAGCCTTGTTGCAGCATGATGTGTAGAGCCACCCAATATGGATGGGTCAGAGTGAAGGGTTCTGAGAAAACATGGTGCACTGGAGGAGGGAATGGCAAACCTCCTCAGTATTCTTGCCATGAGAACCCCTTGAACAGTACAGTAAGGCAAAAATATATGAAACTGTAAGATAAGCACCCCCCCCCCAGGTCAGAAGGTGTCCAGTATGCTACAGGGGAAGATCAGAGGACAATTGCTAATAGCTCCCAAAAGAATGAAGCAGCTGAGCCAAAGTGGAAATATTGCCCAGTTGTGGATGTGTCTGACGGTAAAAGTAAATTCCAAAGCTATAAAGAACAGTATTGCATAGGGACTTAGACTGTTAGGTCCATGAATCAAGGTAAATTGGATGTGGTCAACCAGGAGATGGCAAGATTGAACATCGACATCTTAGGAATCAATGAATTAAAATGGACCAGAATGGGTGAATTTAATGCAAGTGACCATTAAATATACTGCTGTGGGCAAGAATCCCTCATAGTCAAAAAAGGGTCTGAAATCTCAAAAATGACAGAATGATCTTGGTTTGTTTCCAACGCAAGCCATTCAACATCACAGTAATCCAAGTCTATGCCACAACCCCTCATGCTGAAGAAGCTGATGAAGCTTATAAGACCTTCTATAACTAAAACCAAAAAAGATGTCCTTTTCATGATAGGGGAATGGAATGCAAAAGTAGGAAGTTGAGACATACTTGAAGTAACAGGCAAATTAGGCCTTGGAGTACAAAATGAAGCAGGGCAAAGGCTAATAGTACTGTCAAGAGAATCAATAGTCATAGAAAACACACTTTTCCAACAAGACAAGAGACAGCTCTACACATGGACATGACCAAACAGTCAATACTGATATCTGATTATACATTTTGCAAGTGAAGATCAGCAAATACAGATACTGGAGCTGACTATGGTTCACATCATTAGCTCCTTATTGCAAAACTCAGGCTTAAACTGAAGGAACTAGGAAAAACCAATAAACCATTAAAGTATGACTTAAATAATGTCAGCAAATTTGAAAAACTCAGAAGTGGCCACAGGACTGGAAAAGGTCAGTTTTCATTTCAATCCCAAAGAAAGGCAATGCCAAAGAATGCTCAAACTATCGCACAATTGCACTCATCTCACATGCTAGTAAAGTAATGCTCAAAATTCTCCAAGCCAGGCTTCAGCAATATATGAACCGTGCACTTTTAGATGTTCAAGCTGGTTTTAGAAAAAGCAGAGGAACCAGAGATCAAATTGCCAACATCTGCTGGAACATGGAAAAAGCAAGAGAGTTCCAGAAAAACATCTATTTCTGCTTTATTGACTATGCCAAAGCCTGTGACTGTGTGGATCACAATAAACTGTGGAAAATTCTGGAAGAGATGGGAATACCAGACTACCTGAGCTGCCTCTTGAGAAACCTGTATACAAGTCAGGAAGCAATAGTTAGAACTGGACATGGAACAACAAACTGGTTCCAAATAGGAAAAGGAGTATGTCAAGGCTGTATACTGTCACCATGTTTGTTTAACTTATATGCAGAGTACATCATGAGAAAGGCTGAACTGGAAGAAACACAAGCTGGAATCAAGATTGCTAGGAGAAATATCAATAACATCAGATATTCAGGTGATACCACCCTTATGACAGAAAGTGAAGAGGAACTAAAGAGCCTCTTGATGAAAGTAAAAGAGGAGACTGAAAAAGTTGGCTTAAAGCTCAACATTCAGAAATTGAAGATCATGGCATCTGGTCCCATCACTTCATGGGAAATAGATGAGGAAACAGTGCCACACTTTATTTTTTGGGTTCCAAAATCACTGCAGATGGTTATTGCAGCCATGAAATTAAAAGATGCTTGTTCCTTGGAAGGAAAGTTATGACCAACCTAGACAGCATAATGAAAAGCAGAGACGTTACTTTGCCAACAAAGGTCCATCTTGTCAAGGCTATGGTTTTTCCAGTGGTCATGTATGGATGTGAGAGTTGGACTGTGAAGAAAGCTGAGCGCCAAAGAATTGATGCTTTTGAACTGTGCTGTTGGAGAAGACTCTTGAGAGTCCCTTGGACTGCAAGGAAATTCAACCAGTCCATCCTAAAGGAGATAAATCCTTGGTCTTCATTGGAAAGATTGATGTTGAAGCTGAAACTCCAATACTTTGGCCACCAGATGCCAAGAGCTGACTCATTTGAAAAGACCCTGATGCTGGAAAAGATTGAGGGCAGGAGGAGAAGGGGATGACAGAGGATGAGATGGTTGGATCACAACACTGACACAATGGACATAGATTTGGGTGGACTCTGGGAGTTGGTGATGGATAGGGAGGCCTGGCGTGCATGGCATTGCAAAGAGTCGGACATGACTGAGCGACTGAACTGAATTGAACAAAAATGATCCCTTATGAGTATACAGTGGAGGAGACTAATAGATTCAAGAGATCAGATCCTGTAAACAGAGTGCCTGAAGAACTGCGAACGGAGGATCATAACATTATACAGGAAGCAGTTTCCGAAACAATCCCAAAGAAAAAGGAATGTAAGAAGGCAAAGTGGTTGCCTGAGGAGGCTTTACACATAGTAGAGGAAAGAAGAGAAACAAAAAGCAAGGAAGAAAGGGAAAGATATACCCAGTTGAATGCAGAATTCCAGAGAAACATAAGGAAAGATTAGAAGGCCCTCTTCAATGAATACTGAAAAGAAGAGGAAAACAATAGAATCAGAAAGACTAAAAATCTCTTCGTTTAAAGTGAAGATATGGAAGAGTTTCTGCTGGGCTGAATAAGACATGACTCTAATGGGTCCATCATCTACACTATCAAGAAGTGAATCAGGTCATGCTGCCTACATCTGCCAGGCAAAAAGCAGAAACATCATTCTGAATGCAGAAAACCCAAATCAAACTGACACTCATCTGCTATTCTAGCCAATATTGATTAGATGCTGTGAGAGAACCATATTGTATAATGCTCTACCAATATTAAAATTGCTGTTTATTTTGGTAATTACCTTAACATTTCAAAATCAAATACAGATGGTTCAGTACCAGAAATGAAATCATTGGTAATGAGCTGATTGATCATATTCACACACAAGAGATAGGGTGCAAAATGGTTTCTTCTTTATTCCCCCGGTATCTATCCATAACTCTTAAAATGGTGTTAGGGAAAACTTTCTCTGACGCCCCTCTGTCCTTCATCCCTCCTCACAGTTTCCCTGGATCTTATAGCCCACTGTTCCACAATACAAATACCCTCTCTGTGCTGGATATGGTGTCAGTCAAAAACTGCCTAAGTTTCTCCTGGATGAAGATTGGAATCATGAAGTTACATCCTTCAATGTCTTGTCCATAGAAGGAGTAAATTAGTTTGCCTCATCCATTTTTCACTATATAGATATAAAATACAAAATAAGTTACTTACTAAAATTATTTGCTTGTCCTATAAGAAAACACTTTTATCAATCTAGATTGCAACAGCCATTGTTTGGAAGTATGAGTGAGTGAGCACACAGCTTTAAAAGAGAAAGTGGGAAATAAAATTCCATTCTAGTATAAATTCCCCCTGTGAAACTTTTTTGGAGAAACTCCTTAAGGAATAGACTTTGGAGAAGACCCCGATTTTTCTACATCCGGATTTACCTACACTGTTTTACAGGGTACATTTGCTCAATATAGATCAATGAGTGGGTCTCTCCATGCCTTCAGTTTGGAACTGACATTGATCTTTCATTTCATTATCCAAAATATACCTCCACCCTAAGAAATATACTTTATCTGCATTATTTTAAATCTGAAATATCACCAAATGCTTGCATTTCAAACACTGAAACCTCAAGGTTCTGAGGAGGGTGATTACCTATATGGATTAAGTCTTGTCCTATGCAACCTAGGGTTTGAGAACACTGGGTTCCTGCCCTAGACAGTTCCCTTATCCTTTTATTTACTATCAAAAATCCACATATTCACTTCTGGAAGGGAAGATCAGCTCTCTTTCATGTTCCTGCTTTACTAAGGGCTTTGCATAGATTTGAAAAAGACAGTCACTTAGAACAAAGTGTCTACTTTTCCCAAAATATTTATTTTTGTGAACCTGATGGGACAGGCAAGAGGGTAAGAAATTTTTTCAATACATTTCCTCAAGAACAAGGAGAGTAGTAGAGGAGATACAGAGATAATTCGTTTAGGTAGAACAGTTGTAACCTACAACATGTGTAAGGGTAGAAGAAAGATGACTCGCCTTAAAGGATACCAGAGAGATTTGGGTAGGGAGACAGCAACTATGGTAGAGAGTTGGGGTCCATCAAAGTATGAAAGATGGAAGACAGTGTAGGCTACAAGTCTGTATGGGATCAGCCAACACTTTGCCTTCCTTAGTTTATAGGGATCTAACCTCACACACTCCAACCAATGGGAAGATGAGACCTAAGAATACAACATGAATAAATACTCAGAGATGGTAGGCCTCAGAAATGAAGAGGATGAAGGTGACACAGGTTTTGAACTGGGAAATAATTAAAATCAACAAAAAGAAAAAATAGCCAAATAGCCCTATCACTATGCTAGGCAGAAAACATGTAAAAGTGGCCCTTTGGGGAACCAGCCTCTGCTTCAATGGGTAGAGTCTATTAAAAATTGAAGGAAAGAGAGAAAGAAGGGAAGAAGGAAGGCTGGGAGAGAAGAAATAATTGTGCTTTTATTATTATTTTTTTAATTAGATCATCCTCAGCAACCTGTTGGTCCTTACTTAATTCAGATCTTACAGATTGAGCAGCATCCTTATTTGTTGCTTGAGAGATGCACGCATTGTTAACAGTTTCCTGTATTTCTATACTTGTTGATTCAGAAAACGAAGATCATGGTATCCGGTCCCATCACTTCATGGGAAATAGATGGGGAAACAGTGGAAACAGTGTCAGACTTTACTTTTGGAGCTCCAAAATTACTGCAAATGGTGATTGCAGCCATGAAATTAAAAGACACTTACTCCTTGGAAGAAAAGTTATGACCAACCTAGATAGCATATTGAAAAGCAGAGACATTAC
>SJYF01000626.1:69585-88271 GCA_006410515.1 Procapra przewalskii | reverse complement strand
AGAAGAAGAAGAAGAAAACAAAGTCACAAGAATTATTTACATATATATAAAGTTTGCTTTAAAAATAGGCTCTTTTTTCAATTAAATTTTTTTTAAAAAGTGTAATTTTTTTGCATTTCATGTATTTTCTTTCTTTCTTTCTTTCTTTTTTTTTTTTTTTTACTTTATTTTGCTTTTCAATACTATATTGGTTTTGGGTTATACAAATGAAAATTAAAGGAGTAATGCTGCTGCTACTGTTGCTATGTTGCTTCTGTCGTGTCTGACTCTGTGTGACCCCACAGATGGCAGCCCATTGGGCTCCGCCATCCCTGGGATTCTCCTGACAAGAACACTGGAGTGGGTTGCCATTTCCTTCTCCACTGCATGAAAGTGAAAAGTGAAAGTGAAGTCGCTCAATCGTGTCTGACTCAGCGACCCCATGGACTGCAGCCTTACCAGGCTCCTCTGTCCATGCGAATTTCCAGGCAAGAGTACTGGAGTGGGATGCCATTGCTTTCTCCCAAAGGAGTAATAGAGGACTTAAAATTTAAAAAAAAAAAAAAAGAAGAAGAAGAAAAAGAAAAGAAAAAAGAATGACTGCAAAAATTGTAAAGATATATCTAGGACTTTCTCTGGTGTTGTTGTGGGCAGTGTGGGGTCAGTTCATTTTCAGATATTTCCTTGGTCCAGCTTATATTTCTCAAGATCTATAGGCTTCCCCCTATGTAGTCGGTACTAACGACAGGGTTTTAATCTATTGCACCTGTCACTTCCAAGATGGTTGCCTCTGTTTTAGCTTCTTCTGTTTGCTGGTATCTTCAGTGTCTGATTTCTGCCCCGACACAAGGGGAGACGGTGGTGGACACTTTTTTTAGGCTCACTTGTTCAGTCGCGCTGTGGGGAAGTAGGGACACTGCAAAAAATAACACTTGCATGTAATCACAGTGTTTCAGCCACACTGGGCCTGCCCCCGCTCACAGTGCACACAGCTCAGGCTCTAGATTGTTCTGCTGGGAACCATCTGAGGCCGGCCCTGGGCTGCATGAACCTCCCAGGTTTAAGCCACTCAAGTTCAGGCACTCAGGTAGTCTTCAGAGACACAGACTCGGTTGGGCCTGTGTTTTGTGCCCTTCCTAGGTCTGAATAGCTCAAGTGTTTGGCAAGTGCGGTCCCTGTGACTTATCGCTTCTCCTGTCCTTGTTGCTCCGTTTTCTGGGTGTACCACTGGTGCACCTTCTCAGGTGGATGATGATTATCCAGAATCCCAAGAAGTCTTAGTCAGCAAATAAGCCTGCTTGCACTTTGGTAGATAATATCTCTCTGGGGCTATGATTGCCCCCTTCTAGCCTTCTGTCTCTGGCTGCCTGTCACCAGAGGGGGTTGGTTTGGTCTGCAGCCAGCTAATTCTGTTCCATCCTTTGTTCTATGCGTGTTCTTGGCAGTGTCTTATGTTAGACCTTTTCGAGTGATATCTATCCCACAGGTCTGGTTTGCTAGCCCAAGTTAGTTCACTCTGGTTACTCTGGTTCGCATTTGGGCCCAATCCTTAAAAAGCAATGCAGCCCACGCCCCCCTGCCCAGCCCCTACTTGCTAGTGGAGGATGCAGGCATCTGCGCTGCTTCTCTGCTGGGGGAGTTACCGTTGGGCTCGTAGTCTGTGGGGTTTAATTATTTATTTATTTTTCCTCCCCGTTATGTTGCCCTCTGTGCTTCCAAGGCTTGCCACAGACTCAGCAGTGAGAGTGTTTCCTGGTGTTTGGAAACTTCTCTTTTTATGACTCCCTTCTCTGATGGAGCTCCCTCTCTACATCTTTTGTCTCTCTTTTTTTTTTTGTCTTTTATATTTTTTCCTACCTCTTTTCAAAGACAATGAGCTGCTTTTTTGGGTGCCTGATGTCCTTTGCCAGTATTCAGTTGTTTTGTGGAATTTACTAGGCGTTTAAATGTTCTTTTGATGAATTTGTGAGGGAGAAAGTGGTCTCCCCGTCCTATTCCTCCACCATCTTAGGACCGCCCTCCCCCCAGCATTTATTCTTTTATACATCACAGTTTTTCCACTCTTATGATATATTCTAGACTGTATGCTTCATTTTCCAGGGTCCTTGCTGGGGTAATAAATCATACATCTAAAAATGTAAAAATCCTTATATCAATAACGTACTTTTTATTCAAAATTAAGTTAAACCTCTCTTCATCCAGTACCCTCAGAATTCAGTCCTGTATTCACTTTCACAGCTCCTGCCAGTTTGTGATGTCTGGGTCCTGTGGTTTCACAGGGCTTTTCCTCTCTTAGTGGACCCACCACATCCCCAGTCAGGTTATGTTGAGACTTACCCATGCACTGGCCATGTGTGGGCATGTCTTGACAGAGTGTATGTCATCTTGTAACAAGAGACACTTGCATCATCTTCAAGCAATGGCAGAGCTCCAGGCCTTAGTGAATAAAAGTGAGTGACTTTTGCAAGCTCACAGAATTCTAGGAAAGTGAAAGATTCAAGACTTTTTATCCATTCATATGTGTCCCAGCACCATGCTTTCTGAGTAGGACCCTAATTTTCATATAGGTAGTCTACCTTGATTGAGAATTTGATATTCACAGGAGCTTTTTCTACTTTTCTTTTGCAGGTGATGAATACCCCTTTATACCCTGCCAAGGAGGCTTTGAACTTTTACCCTTGGCTTCTAGCTGCCAATTGTTTCTGCTCTTATTCACCTTTTTATCAGAGCATCAGTTGAGCAGAGTAATAACCACCCAATTACATTGCCTTTACAGTACTGTTTCCTACCTATTTCTAAATTCATGATAGAGAATTCAGTCCTTTTGGGTGGGAATTTTTTCATAGCACCTGGTCATCAGCAATGCTAATCAAAGCACAGGTGCAGACACCACCTTCCTCTCCTCCTGGCTCATTCCAACTTGTCCTATCCTTCTCCCATAAATGCCAGATAGTTCCTGAAGGATGTGTGTTTGATTCCATTCATCTCATTTCCCACAGGACTGCATATCCTCTGCCACAGTACCCAGCACATGATATGGGAGCTGGGTACTGTGTAAATCTCTTCCTCACACTCTACAGACTCAGCTGGAGGTAGGGCCCCACGTCTGTCTTACTCCCTATTGATTATACCTGTAGCAAGGGGCATAGCACCAGAGATCTACTAAATAATCGATAGAGGCTTGTTTAGAGAATAAGTCAATGTTGCTCAATACTCTGGTTTTCTATTATCTAGGTGTCCCTTGATTCATTATGCTGTCCTCATTAAAGAAAAAATAAAAAGGAAGAGTGAGTTAACTGTTAATAGAAATATTCATTAGATTTAGTGACAAATCTCTTTACACATCTATTGTGTAGCTAGACAGCATCCCCTAATCTTACTTTTCAGAACTAGCTATATATATCACTAAAACATCACTTGTCATTATTTTATTAATTTTTTAGACTTTCACTTTAAGATCTATCAGTATCATCACCGTTGTTTAAAATGTACTGCTGTTGCATTATGTAAAATGGTCCTGCAATGACCTAACTGTCTTACTCACTTTCTCTGACTATTCAGTGAGTCATACCATATTTCCTTTCAAAATATTTCATCTCATTTTTAACTATCCAAATGCTTAAATAACTGGCATTATTTATGGAAATGAAGCATGGTGAAAGTAAGTGGAAAGTTAGTCAAAACCCAGTCCATTTTATTGGAGAAGGACATGGCAACCCACTCCAGTATTTTTGCCTAGAGTCCCATGGACAGAAGAGACTGGTGGGCTGCTGTCCACAGGGCTGCACAGAGTCAGACACGACTGAAGCAACTTAGCATGCATGCATGCAGTCCATTTTATAAGGTACAATTATTTAAGAGGTACACAGTTTTGACACAGTTTTATGACAATGCATGTGTGTCCAAATCTTTGCGACCACATGAACTATAGCCCACCAATCTCCTCTTGTCCAGGGGATTCTCCAAATAAGAATACTGCAGTGTGCTGCTATTTCCTTCTCTAGGAAATCTTCCTGACCCAGGGACCAAACCCAGGTCTCCTACATTGCAGGCGGATTCTTTAATATCTGAGCTACAACAGAAGACACTATAACAATAGGAATAATTATGCCATCTTCTTATTTAAAATGGTTATATTCTCTTTCTTTCTATATACAAAAAAATATACGATATGCAGGTATCATATACATATAATACACACATATATATTTACACACATATGGGTGTAATTGTACATTCATAATAAAAATGATATTTTCTTTATTTTAATATCCACTCTGAAAGTTCTATAAGCTGTTCTATGATATATTCCTTTACAAACACTGAATCAATTCTTTGACTTGAAGGAATGTTTGTTCTGTTGATCTTTGCACCACCTATTAGCTATAAATCTTAGTGCCCACCTTTCTTTCAATTATCTTAGATCAATTTATCTTGTAACAACTGGCTTCTGGAATCCTGTGGAGAATTTCAGTTTATTGTTTTTGAAATAGAATCATTTTCCAGAGTTTCATAGTTATAGATACAGCTAACTACTTAGAGTTGCGTGCAGATTATGGTTTATATTTGCTGGTGAAGAAACTGCTCAAAAAATTAGAACCAAAAGAAAAGTCAAATGCAAATCCAAGTGTATCAGTTATGTGCAAAGTAGTCTCCCACTAAATCCCACTGATTTGTTTCAGTGATAGAAGCCACATCTTTGCCTGCTTTGCTGTTAGCCCAAAGTGTGTGCATGCTGACTTACATAATTTGACTTTCTATTCTGTCAATTAAGTTTTAGCCACTATGTAACAAAATCCTCTACTAGGAATGAAAGTTAAGTTTTAGCTTTTGTTTCTCCATGAAATGAAACTACCCAATCTAGTTCAGTTCACTTTAGTTTGTTGTTTTCTGGGCATATTGATTATATTATATATCAGATTGATTATATTATATATCAGATTGATTATATTCTTTGTAGCCAAAGATGGAGAAGTTCTATACAGTCAGCAAAAACAAGACTGGGAGCTGACTGTGGCTGAGATCATGAACTCCTTATTGCCAAATTTAAACTTAAATTGAAGAAAGTAGGGAAAGCCACTAGACCATTCAGGCATGACCTAAATCAAATCCCTTATGATTATAGATTGGAAGTGAAAAATAGATTTAAGGGACTAGATCTGACAGACAGAGTGCCTGATGAACTATGGATAAAGATTCACGACATTGTACAGCAGAAAGGGATCAAGATTATCCCCATGGAAAAGAAATGCAAAAAGTCAAAATGGTTGTCTGATGAGGTCTTAGAAATAGCTTTAAAAAAAAAAAGAGAGAGAAGAGAAAGACAAAGGAGAAAAGGAAGATATACCCATTTGAATGTAGAGTTCCAAAGAATAGCAAGGAGAGATAAGAAAGCCTTCCTCAATGATCAGTGCAAATAAAGTATAAAACGATAGAATGGGAATAACTAGAGATCTCCTCAAGAAAATTAGAGATAGCAAGGGAATATTTCATGCAAAAATGGGCTCAAAAGGACAGAAAATGTGGACTTAACAGAAGCAGAAGATATTAAGAAGTGTCAAGAATACACAGAACTATACAAAAAAAAATCTTCATGACCCAGATAATCACGATGGTGTGATCGTTCACCTAGAGCCAGACATCATGGAGTGGGAAGTCAAGTGAGCCTTAGAAAGCATCATTACCAACCAAGCTAGTAGAGTTAATGGAATTTCAATTGAGCTATTTCACATCCTAAAAGACGATGCTGTGAAAGTGCTGCACTCAATATGCCAGCAAATTTGGAAAACTCAGCTGTGGCCACAGGACTGGGAAAGTCAGTATTCATTCCAATTCCAAAGAAAGGCAATACTAAAGAATGCTCAAACTACCACACAATTGCACTCATTCACACTCTAACAAAGTAATGCTCAAAATTCTCCAAGCCAGGCTTCAGCAATACAAGAACCTTAAATTTCCAGATGTTCAACTGGTTTTAGGAAAGGCAGAGGAACTGGAGATCAAATTATCAACATCTGCTGGATTATTGAAAAAGCAAGAGAATTCCAGAAAAACATCTATTTCTGCTTTATTAACTATGCCAAAGCCTTTGACTGTGTGGATCACAGCAAGCTGTGGAAAAACCTGAAAGAGATGGGAATACCAGACCACCTGACCTGCCTCTTGAGAAATCTGTATGTAGGTTAGGAAGCAACGGTTAGAACTGGACATGTAACAACAGACTTGTTCCAAACAGGAAAGGGAGTACATCAAGGCTGTATATTGTCACTCTGTTTATCTGGTGGCTCAGATGGTATTGAGTCTCCTTGCGACGTGGGAGACCCAGGTTCAATTCCTGGGTCAGGAAGATCCCCAGGAGAAGGAAATAGAAATCCACTCCAGTATTCTTGCCTGGAAAATTCCATGGACGGAGGAGCCTGGTAGCCTACAGTCTATGGGGTTGCAGTGTCAGACATAACTGAGCCACTTCACTTTTTTTTTTAAAAAAATTTAACATATGCAGAGTACATCATGAGAAATGCTGAGCTGGAAGAAGCACAAGCTGGAATCAAGATTGCTGAGAGAAATCAAGATTGCTGAGATATTTGATTGCAAATATCAATAACCTCAGGTATGCAGATGACACCACCCTTATGGCAGAAAGTGAAAAAGAATTAACCTCTTGATGAAACTGAAAGAGGAGAATGAAAAGGTTGGCTTAAAGCTCAACATTCAGAAAACTAAGATCATAGCATCTGGTCCCATCACTTCATGGCAAATAGATGGAGAAACAATGAAAACAGTGACAGACTTATTTTTCTGTGCTCCAAAATCACTACAGATGGTGATTGCAGCCATGAAATTAAAAGATGCTTACTCCTTGGAAGGAAAGTTATGGCCAACCTAGATAGCATATTGAAAAGCAGAGATATTACTTAGCCAACAGACGTCTGTCTAGTCAAGGCTATGGTTTTTCCAGTAGTCATGTATGGATGGAGATTTGGACTATAAAGAAGCTGAGCACGGAAGAATTTATCCTTTTGAAGTGTGGTATTGGAGAAGACTCTTGAGAGTCCCTTGGACTTCAAGGATTTCCAACCAGTCCATCCAAAAGGAGACCAGTCCTGGCTGTTCATTGGAATATTGATGTTGAAATTGAACCACCAATACTTTAGCCACCTGATGTGAAGTGTTTACTCCTTTGGAAAGACCCTGATGGTGGGAGGGATTGGGGGCAGGAGGAGAAAGGGATGACAGAAGATGAGATGGCTGGATGGTATCACCGACTCGATGCACATGAGTTTGTGTGAACTCACTTGAATTCATATTCCAAGATGTCTGGCTCTAGGTGAGTGATCACACCATCGTGATTATCTGGGTCGTGAAGATCTTTTTTTGTACAGTTCTGTGTATTCTTTCCACCTCTTCCAAGTATCTTCTGCTTCTGTTAGGTCCATACCATTTCTGTCCTTTATCGAGCCCATCTTTGCATGAAATGTTCCCTTGGTATCTGATTTTCATGAAGTGATTTCTAGTCTTTCTCATTCTGTTGTTTTCCTCTATTTCTTTGCACTGATCACTGACAAAGGCTTTCTTATCTCTCCTTGCTATTCTTTGAAACACTGCATTCACATGCTTATATCTTTCCTTTTCTCTTTTGCTTTTCACTTCTCTTCTTTTCACAGATATTTGTAAGGCCTCCCCATACAGCCATTATGCTTTTTGCATTTCTTTTCCATGGGGATGTTCTTGATCACTTTCTCCTGTACAATGCATGAAGCTCCACCCATAGTTCATCAGTACTCTATCAGATCTAGTCCCTTAAATCTATTACTCACTTCCAATGTATAATCATAAGGGATTTGATTTAGATCATACTTGAATGATCTAGTGGTTTTCCCTACTTTCTTCAATTTAAGTCTGAATTTGGCAATAAGGGAGTTCATGATCTGAGTCACAGTCAGCTTCCAGTCTTGTTTTTGCTTACTGTATAGAGCTTCTCCATCTTTGGCTGAAACGATTATAATCAATCTAATTTCAGTGTTGACTATCTGGTTATGTCCTTGTGTAGAGTTCTCTTGTGTTGTTGGAAGACGGTGTTTGCTATGATCAGTGTGTTCTGTTGGCAAAACTTTATTAGCCTTTGCCCTGCTTCATTCCATATTCCAAGGCCAAACTTGCCTGTTATTCTAGGTGTTTCTTAACTTCGTAATTTTGCATTCCAGTCCCCTATAATGAAAAATACATCTTTTTTGGGTGTTAGTTCTAAAAGGTCTTGTAGGTCTTCATAGAACCGTTCAACTTTAGCTTCTTCAGAATTGCTGTTTGGGGCATGGGCTTGAATCACCGTGAATGGTGATTGAATGGTTTGCCTAGGAAAGGAACAGAGATCATTCTGTCATTTTTGAGATTGCATCCAAGTACTGCATTTCGGACTCTTTTGTTGACCATGATGGCTACTCCATTTCTTCTAAGGGATTCCTGCCCACAATAGTAGATATAATGGTCATCTGAGTTAAATTCACCCATTCCAGTCCATTTTAGTTCGCTGATTTCTAGAATGTGGATGTTCACTCTTGCCATCTCCTGTTTGACCACTTCCAATTTTCCTTGATTCATGGACCTGACATTCTAGGTTCCTATGCAATATTGCTCTTTACAGCATAGGACCTT
The DNA here is from genome assembly GCA_006410515.1 of Procapra przewalskii. Classification (NCBI taxonomy): domain Eukaryota; kingdom Metazoa; phylum Chordata; class Mammalia; order Artiodactyla; family Bovidae; genus Procapra; species Procapra przewalskii. The sequence continues at coordinate 79,640 of SJYF01000626.1, read as the reverse complement.
GCTTCTAGCACCAATCTCATCCACAATTGGGTATTGTTTATGCTTTGGCTCCATCCCTTCATTCTTTCTGGAATTATTTCTCCACTGATCTCCAGTAGCATATTGGGCACCTACCAACCTAGGGAGTTCCTCTTTCAGTATCTTATCATTTTGCCTTTTCATACTGTTCATGGGATTCTCAAGGCAAGAATACTGAAGTGGTTTGCCATTCCTTTCTCCAGTTTACCACATTCTGAGGGTATATTAAGATGAAAATAAAATTAATGGTAAATTATACATTTAGTGATATATAAATTAACAAAAGCCTATTCTTAAATTCACTGACCTTTACTTTCCTAAAATTTATCATATTAAATAGACATAGTTCTACTTATCATAAAAACTTTTAGATATCAAAATCTCTATTTTTGTATATGAACAGAGTTTGGGTAAGAAGGAATAGATGTATATATATGTTTGAATCCTTTTGCTGTCCACCTGAAAACTATCACAACATTGTTAATCTGCTATACTCCAATGTAAAGTAAAAATGTTTAATAAAACTGAGGGGAAAAAAATCTCTATTTTGAAACGATTCCCACATTTAGGTGGATAAAATGGAAAACTGAGGGACTATAATTGGAAGTTGCCTATTTTGGTGTTATGTAATGGTGGATTCCTGGAATAATGTGTATAAACCACCTCTGAGAGTTGAAAGTCCTTGTATTTGCTAATTGTCTAAGATCAAGCATCATGTGCTTGAGAAGTCCTCTGTATTAAAACTATTGGCTCTAGAACCTTTGGACTACCATGGTGGCCTCTGTTTTTGAACTGGCTTGTAGGTGCCAAGGCTTTAGTCTTCTTGGACTATATTAACTAAAGATCTTATCAAAGTCCAGAGGAAATAATCAAAAATTGAAGAGTTTGTCTCTTCTCTGTTAATCAACTGGTGAGATATTTAAACTATTTAAGTTTGACCCATGGAACCTTAGAAAGTAGCATACATAAGTATTCAAATACAGTGATTAGACAAAATAACATAATGCAGCCATGGGTGCACATCTAACCCCCATGCCCTGTTCTCCACTTTTCCACAGTATCCCCAAATGGCCTGCTCAGTGCTTCCCAGTGTCTGTGTGTATATGAAAGTTGCTCAGTTGTGTCTGACTCCTTGATCCCATGGGCTGTAACCCACCAGGCACCTCTGTCCGTGGGATTTCCCAGTAAGAATACTGGAGTGGATAACCATTGCCTTCTTCAAGGGATCTTGCCAAACCAAGGATGGAATATTGCAGGCAGATTCTTTACCATCTGGGCCACCAGGGAAGGCCTTCCGAACTGCTACTGTGCTGTGCTCAGTCACTTCAGTCATGTCCAACTCTTTTTAACCCTATGAACTATAGCCTACCAGGCTCCCCTGTCCATAGGGATTCTCCAGGCAAGAATACTGGAGTGTGTTTCCACACCCTCCTTCAAGGGATCTTCCTGACCCAGGGATCAAACCTGAGTCTCCTGCATTGCAGACAGATTTTTTCCCTCTGAGCCACCAGAGAAGATCCTCCTAATGGCTACTTAGTAGCAAATAGCCGAAGTCTAGTTCCTCTGTCAGTCATGATTAGAGAGTACTGCCTTTGGAACTTTCATGTCCTTCCTGTTTCCACATAAAAGACTATCTAGATTTATTTAATCCATGCCCTCTGAGCACAAGCTATCCAGCATGCCCATCCAATATACCATCTTCTGACACAAGACAGTCTAAGGAGTAGAGTAACACAGTTTTATGATTATTATCTTATCAGCACTGACAACAGTGTATGAAACATCTTTTATGGTCTAGTTAGCAAATTTCAGTATAAGCAACACCGTTATTTGGAAGATAATCCTCAAAATAGTTTATACCATGAATCCTTTCATAGCTTATTTGCCTATTAAATTATTCCTTTTTATCTAAGACTTTGTGTTAGTTGAACAGTCATGTCTGACCCTTTGCAACCCCATGGACTGTACCCCACCAGGCTCGTCTTGTCCACGGGATTCTCCAGGCAAGAATACTGGAGTGGGCTGTCATTTCCTTCTCCAGGGGATCTTCCTGACCCAGGGAGCAAACCCCGGTCTCCTGTACTGGCAGGCTGATCCTTTACCATGTGAGCCACCAGGGAAGTCCTAAGTGAAACTAAAAACAAAACAAATAAATCTTTTTCTTTAGTTTTAGCATGCACGTAGTAGGTAGCCACAGATATTTTATAATTAAATATATCAAACTGAGTCAACTGCTTCATATTTTAGAAATTTTATTGCACATCTCTTTGCAGTAACCCTAACATTAGTCCATCCATATCTATGAGCTGCATAATCCTTGAAGTCAGTTACCTTAGAGTATACTTATTCGGACTTCTTTGTTGGCTCAGATGGCAAAGCATCTGCCTTCAATGCGGGGACCCGGGTTTGATCCCTGGGTCGTAAAGATCCTCTAAAGAAGAAAATGGCAACCCACACCAGTATTCTTGGCTGGAAAATGTTATGGATGGAGGAGGGTGGTAGGCTACAGTCCATGGGGTTGCAAAGAGTCAGACATGACTGAGCAATTTCACTTCACATACTTATTTTAAAAATGCAATCATAGAAACAACACAGTACATATTGTAATTATGTTAGGTAATATAAACTATATGAACCTGACAATTAATAAATAATGTATTATATTTTAATATACCTAAAGATTACATTTAAAATCTAATAATTCTCTAAAGCTGTTTGAGTTACATGATCCTTTCAAAAGGTAATCATTTGCATTTCAAAAGGAGCTTTTGTCCTTTGAGGCTATGAGAGCCCACCTGAAATAAAACCTGACTGGGATAAGATTCACTGGAGAAGATGAAGCAGTGTTAAGGTTTACTTAATGCTTACAGAGGAAGCAAACAGATAATATCTCTATAGTGTAGTTTAATGCAAATACTTGTAGCTTTTTTCAACTTAATTTTTATTTAGACAGTGAAGGAATAATTTTAAAAAGACCAAAATTTTTTATCATGACAGCTTTCAAGACAAAGGTTTACATTCATATACCTTTGGCTCAGAAAATAGGACCAAAGAGATTTATTGACCAGATTTTTTAAAATACATGTCAAATTGGATTTTAAATCATCGAATCAAAATGCATAGCTAGATCCTTGGCCCAAAGCAACAACAAAATGAAAACAGTTTCATTCAGCTAACATTTCTATCAAATCTAGGGACACAGAGTTTTCTAATTTACATAATTATGGATTTAAATTTTCATGCATTTAAATAACCTTAACATTTCAAACAGATTTGAGTTCTAGTTTTTTAAATATAGTGAGACAAACTAAGAATTTATCCACAAATTATTTACATCCACTGCTATTGAAAGTGATGGAAAAAATAGCTGTCCATGAAGGAAGAAATTTCATTTTAGAAGCTGAATGCTACAACAAGAAAGTGTGACTAACGACTTATAATCTTCAACTTGGTGTTAAGATGCAGTGCCCAGTTAGCATCCGGACATCCTGAGTGCATTTTCTGCAGTTCTCCCCAGCAGTTCTCTCAAATCGTCACCAGTCCAACTATGTAGCATCTGCCTCTCTCAGCATATGGCCATTTTCTTGATGTCTGTGAGAAAAGATAGTCCATTAGGTATGATACCCCACATCTTTCTCTTAATATTATTTTAATTTGACTTCATCACTTTCTCTTTCCTTCTGATTTTTTAATCTTAATGGCCAATCACTCCACATGTAACCTGGATTTCATTATCTGCTTCCTGTTCAGTGGACTTAATCCAGATTAATATATATATATATATATATTGGCATATGGTTGCTTTACAATGTTGTTAGTTTCTGTGCTCTGCTGTGCTTAGCTGTTCAGTCGTGTCCAACTCTGTGTGACCCCAAGGGCTGTAGCCCGCCAGGCTCTCCTGCCCATGGGATTCTCTACTGGAGTGGGTAGCTTTTCCCACCCAGGGACTGAACCCAGGTCTCTCACATTGCAGGCGGATCCTTCACCGTCTGAGCCCGTGTTAGTTTCCACTGTACAGCAAAGCGAATCAGTCACGTGTATGCTTATGTACCTTATTTTTGAGTTTTCTTCCCCTGTGTGTGGCCACAGGGCATTGAGTACGGCTCCTGTGCTATGCGATAAGTTCGCGTTAGGTGTCCATTGTATACACAGTGCCACTCGTGTCTGCGTGTCAATCCCGGTCTCCCGATTCATCCTGCCCTCCCCTCTCCCTGCTTGGCGCCCATGAATTTGTTCTCTGTGTCTGCCTATTTCTGCTTTGCAAATAAAATAGTCTATACCATTTTCCCAAATTCCACACATATGTGTTAATACACAATATTTACTTTTCTCTTTCTTACTCACATCATTCTGTATGATAATCTCTAGTCACCAAATTATTTCTCTTTTGTGTATGTTGTCTTCACCATCTTCCTCCAGACTTGTTTCTTAAATTCAGTATGCAAGTCTGCTCACACTTAGTATGTGTTAAATAATGAACTTTTCTTGGGCTTCCCTGGTGGCTTAGCAGTAAAGAACCTGCCTGCAATGCAGGAGACCTGGGTTTGATCCCTGGGTCAGGAAGATCCCCGGGAAGAGGGCATAGCAACCCCCTCTAGGAACTCTTGCTTAGAGAATCCCATGGACACAGAAACCAGGCAGGCTGCAGTCCATAGGGTCAAACCAAGTAGTACACATCTGAAGTGACTAAGCAGCATCAGCGGTGAACTTTTCTTATGCCTTCATCTCCCTACATCTAGTCCTATATGTACATCTTCCTACACTTCCATTCATCACCATGGCTCCACGTGGGGCTAATTTATATAGTTTATATTCTGGGTCCACACCTCCTCACCTCACCCTTTCATACCTATACGTTTTGTTCTTAATCTTTCATCTAAACTATCTTTGCCAGAGATATTAATAAGGCCTAACTACTAAGTGAAAAAGTTATGTAGTACTTTTTTCATGTCACTTTCCCACATTTTACAATTGACCATCTCATCTTTGAAATTCCACATTCCTCTGCCTTCAATGACTGCACTTTCTTCTGGTTTTCCAGCTACTCTTTCAAAAACACTTTCCTAACTTCTTCATTCTCTGACTAGCTCTTAAACAGCAGTGTTGTCCACTGTTTCACTCTTAATCATTTGTATTTTATTTAAATTCTGTATCTCCTCCATAAGTGATCATATTCATATCCATCCCTTTAATAAAATTAATAACTAAAGTTTAACCCCTCACTCTATTTATAAGGGTGATTGCTATGTTCTCTACTGCTAAATATTAGAGATTACTAAAATACCACAGATTAATATATAAGAGAATTTGGCCACCTGATCCAATAGTTTGGCCACTGATGTGAAGAGCTAACTCACTGGAAAATACTCTGTTGCTGGGAAAGATTGAAGGCAGGAGTAGAAGGGGATAGCAGAGGGTGAGATGGTTGGGTGGCATCACCAAGTTGATGGACATGAGCTCGAGCAAGCTCCGGGAGTTGGTGATGGACAGGGAAGCCTGGCATGCTACAGTCCATGGGATGGCAAAGAGACACGACTGAACTGAACTGAATATATAAAATACTTGATTGTTCTGTCATTTCAAAATTCCAGATGACTAGTAAAAAGTGAGTGTAATAAACACACGTGTCCAAACTGGTGTTGGGCAAACTTTGGTTAAAATCTTAGGCCTGACATACAGTAGTTGAGTGGCTTGTATCTCACCTTAAGACTCATTCAATTTGAATTCTCTCATTTGTGTGGCTCAGCTGGTAAAGGATCTGCCTGCAATGTGGGAGACCTGGGTTTGATCCCTGGGTTGGGAAGATCCCCTGGAGAAGGGAAGTGCTACCCACTCCAGTATTCTGGTCTGGAGAATTTCATGGACTATACAGTCCATGTGGTCTCAAAGATTTGGGCATGACTGAGCAACTTTCACTTAACTTCACTTAATTTGTAAAGTGGGTCTAAGTAGTAATACCCACTCTACTGCTGTAAGATACATACTTAATGAAGTCCTTGGCATTTAATAAATTTTCAAAAACAACAACAACAACAAAAACAAAATTAAAAAGACAAACTGCTAACATCTTTGGTAAAATGCATAATTTTACCAAATTTAGCACTCACTTTTAAGTATATTAGCTATGCCCTGAAATTAATAAAGTTTATTTGTATTGTCACTTTGAAAAAGAAAGTGAAGAGAGTTTGAGAAAGCATTCACTTCTCTAAGAGGCTCCAGACTTGGAGATTCTCTTGTCAAGCAAAAGACCAGTTTTTTTGAATGAAATGAGAGACTTTATTTAAAAAGACTGTTGGGATAAGGGAAAAGTGACAACTACCATATAGAAAATTTTCCATTGTAAGTCCTGTACATTTTCCAAAGATTAGGCAGAAAAGTTTCCTTTTGCAGGAAATGAAATAAATTTTCATAATTAAGACACAGGGAAGTCATTCAGGCTTATGCATGAGTTAACTTGAGAGCCCATCTCTGCCCCATCAAACATACACTGTCTCTCTGCTTTAGCTATGTTTATGTGTTCATGGATGATCTGGGCCTTGGTTGCAGCACACTAGCTCCTTGCTGCTGTGTGCGGGCTTTTTCTAGCTGCTGCAAGTGAGTGCTACTCTCCAGTTTTGATGCATGGTCTTCTCATTGCACTGGCTTCTCCTCTTGTGGAGCATAGACTTAGTTCTTCCATGGCATGTGAGATCTTAGTTTCTGGACAAGGGATCAAACCCAGGTCCCCAGTATTGGCAGGAGGATTCTTAACACTGGACCAGCAGGAAAGTCCCTGCTTTAATTATTAAATAAAAGGGCACACTGATGCTGCTGCTGCTGCTGCTGCTGCTGCTGCTGCTAAGTCGCTTCAGTCGTGTCTGACTCAGTGCGACCCCATAGAGGGCAGCCTACCAGGCTCCCCTGTCCCTGGGATTCTCCCGGCAAGAACACTGGAGTGGGTTGCCATTTCCTTCTCCAATGCATGAAAGTGAAAAGTGAAAGTGAAGTCACTCAGTTGTGTCCAACTCTTCTCGATCCCATGGACTGCAGCCTCCCAGGCTCCTCTGCCCATGGGATTTTCCAGGCAAGAGTACTGGAGTGGGGTGCCATTGCCTTCTAAGAAAGGGCACACTGACCACAAGTAAAGAATGTCCATGTAAAAAATGACTCCCTTCTCATGTACCAAGGCCGTATTGTACGTGCTGTACATGCAGGTAATGATCTGTTTTTTTCTTTTTTTTTTTTAATTTGGAGAAATGCTTCTCTGATTTATTTAATTTTCTTTGTTTTGATAGATATACAGCTATGCTGAAAACTCTGCTTCTCTGGAGCAGTTTTGAGTTATCTGGGAAGCAAGCTTCTGAGCTATTTCTCAGTTGGCTCAAAAAAATACAAACAACTTATATTCTTATTATTGATTCTTATCATTGACAGAGGAGTGGGGTGAGCAGGAGACATGATTGGGTAGCTGAGCAGGAAGTGTCAGTTTTGCTGTCAGCCAGTTCTCAGGACAAGGCATCGAGAGTGGAGAGACCTGTTTCTCATTCTAGTATCAAGAAAATTAGATACACCAAGGGAACGTTTCATGCAAAGATGGGTTCATAAAAGAAATAGTATGGACCTAACAGAGCAGAAGATATTAAGAAGAGGTGGCAAGAATACACAGATCTATACAAATAAGATATTCACCACCCAGATAATCACGATGGTGTGATTACTTACCTAGAGCCAGACATCTTGGAATGGGAAGTCAAGTGGGCCTTAGAAAACATCACTACGAACAAAGCTAGCAGAGGAGATGGAGTTCCAGTTGAGCTAATTCAAATCCTGAAAGATGATGCTGTGAAAGTGCTGCATTCAATATGCCAGCAAATTTAGAAACTCATCAGTGGCCATAAGACTGGAAAAGGTCAGTTTTTATTCCAATCCCAAAGAAAGGCAATGCCAAAGAATGTTCAAACTACTGCACAATTGCACTCATTTCACATGCTAGTAAAGTAATGCTCAAAATTCTCCAAGCCAGGCTTCAGCAATACGTGAACCATGAACTTCCAGATGTTCAAACTAGTTTTAGAAAAGGCAGAGGAACCAGAGATCAAATTGCCAACATCCACTGGATCATCAGAAAAGGAAGAGAGATCCAGAAAAACATCTATTTCTGCTTTATTAACTATGCCAATGTCTTTGACTGTGCAGATCACAATAAATTGTGGAAAATTCTGAAAGAGATAAAAAAAATACTAGACCACCTGACCTGCCTCTTGAGAAACCTGTATACAGGTCAGGAAGCAACAGTTAGAACTGGACATGGAACAACAGACTGGTTCCAAATAGGAAAAGGAGTACGTCAAGGCTGCATATTGTCACCCTGCTTATTTAACTTCTATGCAGAGTACATCATGAAAAACGCTGGGCTGGAAGAAGCACAAGCTGGAGTCAAGATTGCCAGGAAAAATCTCAATAACCTCAGATATGCAGATGACACCACCCTTATGGCAGAAAGTGAAGAAGAACGAGAAAGAGGAGAGTGAAAAAGTTGGCTTAAAGCTCAACATTCAGAACACAAAGATTATGGCATCTGGTCCTGTCACTTCATGGGAAATAGATGGGCAAACAGTGGAAACAATGTCAGACTTTATTTTTGGGCTCCAAAATCACTGCAGATGGTGATTGCAGCCATGAAATTAAAAGACACTTACTCCTTGGAAGAAAAGTTATGACCAACCTAGATAGCATATTGCAAAGCAGAGACATTGCTTTGCCAACAAAGGTCCGTCTAGTCAAGCCTATGGTTTTCCCAGTGGTCATGTATGAATGTGAGAGTTGGATTGTGAAGAAAGCTGAGCCCCGAAGAATTGATGTTTTTGAAATGTGGTGTTGGAGAAGACACTTGAGAGTCCCTTGGACTGCAAGGAGATCCAACCAGTCCATTCTAAAGGAGACCAGTCCTGGATGTTCATTGGAAGGACTGATGTTGAAGCTGAAACTCCAACACTTTGGCCACTTTATGCGAAGAGTTGACTCATTGAAAAAGACCCTGTTGCTGGGAGGGATTGGGAGCAGGAGGAGAATGGGACGACAGAGGGTGAGATGGTTGGATGGCATCACTGACTCGATGGATGTGAGTTTGGGTAAGCTCTGGGAGTTGGTGATGGACAGGGAGCCCTGGCATGCTGCGGTTCATGGGGTTGCAAAGAGTCAGAAAAAACTGAGCAACTCTACTGAACTGATCTTCTGATTTCCTGATGCTTGCTTAAAATATAGGGTGGGTCAAAGGTCAGAGCCCTTAGAAGAGGAAGTCTGGCTGATATTTGTTAATGTCAAGCTAAAGGGCATTTTGTCCAGATTAGTCAGCTATTCATTGAAGAGACAGAGAAGAGGATGTGTATTCAGCCTTGTCCAAGGTCAACCAGAGGGCTGCCCTCAAGTCTCACCTAGATTCTTTAGGGCAAGTGTGGTTCTTAGACTAAGCACTTTCCTGGAACACACAGTGGGAAGAATTCCTAATCATCTTTGATTTCCTATTTATAGGGATGAGGTGAAGTTCAATATTTATCTAACATGTAAGAAAATGTATAACATCTTTTGTACAACCTATTCCATCCCACAGTTAGTGTCTGACCAGAGCAATGTGGGGAATCTGGTTTCACATGGTCACTGCACAGATTGTGATAAAGATAAGGCATGAATTTTGCAAGAACTTGTGCAATCTTTGTTTTGGAAGTTTTCACCTTCTAAACGTTAGGCCTTTGTTGTTATTTTTCAGTGTGTGGTGCACTCAGCTAGCTACTTTGGATATCTGTTGCTGTTTTTACTGTTTGTGTATCTTTCTTACCACTAGGCTTCTCACCAGCCCCAAGACCAGTGGAAAATTGCTTCTAGACATGCTCTACTTGTTGTTAGGACTAGGCCATTATGAGAATAAACTTTTCTTTAAGAAATATCTTCTTTTTTAAATTTTTATTATTATTGTTATTTCCCTACATTACAATACTGTATTTGTTTTGCCATACATTGACATGCATTGGCCACAGGTGTACCCAATCTCCCAATGCCGA
>SJYF01000626.1:1656-12320 GCA_006410515.1 Procapra przewalskii | reverse complement strand
AAGATAAACTCCCCAGGCTGGTAAATGCCCAATATGCTACTGGAGATCAGTGGAGAAATAACTCCAGAAATAATGAAGAGACGGAGCCAAAGTAAAAACAACATCCAGTTATGGATGTGACTGGTGATGGGAGTAGAGTCCAATGCTATAAAGAACAATATTGCACAGGAACCTGGAATGTTAGGTCCATGATTTAAGGTAAATTGGAAGTGGTCAAACAGGAGATGGCTAGAGTGAACGTCGACATTCTAGGAATCAGTGAACTAAAACTAAACTCAGCATTCAGAAAACTAAGATGATGGCATCTGGCACCTTCACTTTATGGCAAATAGATGGCGAAACACCAGAGACAGTGACAGACTTTATATTTTTGGACTCAAAAATCACTGCAGATGGTGACTGCAGCCATGAAATTAAAAGACACCTGCTCCTTGGAAGAAAAGTTATGACCAACCTAGACAGCATATTAAAAAGCAGAGACATTACTTTGCAATAAATGTCCATGTAGTAAAGGCTATGGTTTTTCCAGTAGTCATGATAGATGTGAGAGCTCGACTATAAGGAAAGCTGAGCACTGAAGAACTGATGCTTTTGACCTGTGGTGTTGGAGAAAACTCTTGAGAGTCCCTTGGACTGCAAGGAGATCAAACCAGTCAATACTAATGGAAATCAGTCCTGAATATTCATTGGAAGGACAGATGCTGAAGCTGAAACTCCAATACTTTGGCCAGGTGATGGGAAGAACTGACTCATTTGAAAAGACCCTGATGCTGGGAAAGATTGAAGGTGGGAGGAGAAGGGGATGACAGAGGATGGGATGGTTGGATGGCATCACTGACTCAATGGGCATGGGTTTGAGTATGCCCTGGGAATTGGTGATGGACGGGGAGGCCTGGTGTGCTGCAGTCCATCAGGTTGCAAAGAGTCAGACACAACTGAGTGACTGAACTGAACTGATGAATTTTTAGGAAAGATGATTTTAAATTGCTTATTAACTATCACTCATAACCCCATCTGCCAAATGGTCAATATGGAAAGACCTGCGTTTAAAGGCATTTTAGAACCAACATTCTTGATTTGGGGTTTAATTCAGCTACCAGCCATAGGCCTCAGCAACAGAATGGTTCAGCGTGGCGTCTTCCACCTGACTACTAGCCCTGGGACCCAGAGCCTAACATTTTCTGTCTCCACTTTTGCAATAAGTCCTCACACTTTCAGTTTAACACACAAAGCTCCCTGATGGCCAGGGCTCTGAGGTCTTCCACACTATGATTATAGACCTAGACTTACTGTGAACGAATCACTCTCTCCCTACCCTTTGGGAAAGAGGCACGAAGGAGTGCTCTAATCCCAGCTCACTGCTGTCACCTTCTGGTCTTGAGTAGTAATTCTGACTGCCCACTTCCTATCTATCCCACGTGGGCCTTTCACCCTGAAAATTAGCTTTGTAAAACTCAGGTTAAAGAGACTTATTTGATTTTGCATTAAAAGCTTGAATTCGTCACAAGGCCACATTCCCCTGATTATCTTGTCATGTCTTATCTAAGGATTATTTTAAGCTTCACTAAATGGCACAGTGTAGTCGTAGTAAAATAGCTTTCTTCTTTGTCTCAGGTTGATGGCAGCTACTCTGAAGTCAATATTGCTAACTTCGTTTCTAAATTGTTGCACCTACTGTTCCAGTCAGATTTACCTTCTGTGCCAGAGATTTAGAATCCACTGAGTACCATTGACATGTTGGGGGAGATTAGAGAAAGGTACTTTGATATGGATGAACATTTCTTTAACCAAGCATACCAGCACCGGTCTCATGTGCCTTCGGTGGCTCACGAGCTCAGCACCGACAGTTGTGACATGGTGGACAGCTGGTGAAGAGTCTAGAACTGTGGCTATTATTATAGCAAAGGTGTGGAAAACTTGGAAGGATAAGACCAAATAACACCAATCATGTCAAAAGGAGTCTTAAGATGTTCTTTCAATGGTTAAACAATGACTCTGAGCTAGGGAGGATATTTTCTTCTTTGTGATACAAGTACTTTTACAAAATGATAGAAATCCAAAAGCACTAGATTTGAACTAATATGAACCTTAGCTTCTTCAACAGAATTGCAGACCTAGCTGCACCTTCTCTATCCTCAGTAAAGAACCTGAGTCCCATCAGTTAGGGTGGAAGCCCGGGCGGGCTCATCACCTTCTCCAGGAAGAAGTTGAGGTGGGCCTGATCTCAACCACATAGATCAGGCTGCAGGACCAGAGTCACAAGCAAACAGGTTAAGGTAGGGTTTGAAATGTCTGGAGGGACTAAGCTGGTAAGCTAATCAAGGAAGCAATTTCTACTATGCAAATTAGCTGAAAATGGGAAGAAAAGTGATAAATGACCCGATGCCTGTTTTGAAGGAGCAATATAGAGTGATGGTCAAGAACTGTCACAAGTGTAGAAACTCATTACATGAATGAGCAGCCCCAAATCTTGCCATCTAAAAATGTGGGCTTAGTGTACTGGAGGTTTTGTTTTTTCGGCAAAGGTCATTCATTCGATTCTTTAAGTGAATTTTCCTGGAGTTAACAACTAATGCAATTTTCTAAACAAGTATGAGAATCTCAAAGAGCTTTCTGACAAGTTGGTAACTCTTGGAATAGAAGCTGTTGTCTTCAAAAGACATAACCGTCTCAGGGTTATGTCCACTTAGTGTTTGCTCTGTGGTTCAGTCTGGTGTCTTTTAACTTTTGAGCTTCTCTCTCTGAAGGTCTGATATGACTTGTTTGACTCCAGTTTCAAATGGATAACAGGCCTTAGGAAAACTGGGCAGGTGGCAAGAAAAAGAGGCACTGTCTGAATCCACCACAGTTTTTCAGAAAACTGAGTTGAGATTTTGGCCAAAGCCTTACAGACCCCATAATTTTCTCCAGAATACCTCCTCAACCGAGACAGAAATAGTCATCTGTTAATAAGTCAGTGATTCCTTCCTGTTCGTTTTTTTTAGTTTTTTTTTCTTTCATTTTGCACCTGTAAAACATGTTAATAATATCTATATCCTGTAAGACCAATAGAAAATTATAGGCAATCGTTTCCCATACCCTGTGTTGATATTAATGTCTACATGCATCAGATGATAGGTTGTGATTATGAGACACTCATGTCTAAACACTGGTAGTCTCACATGACTGTACTTCACCATGGACCATGTCAACTGTCTGCTGAGACACAGTCCTCCACAGATCTCTTGTGTTTCTACATAGCTCATTAGTGAAGCACTGACTGTACTTTTTGGCATAAACCATCATGGATGCTTGTCTAGTAAACAACCTTGGAAGACAGAGACGGTATCTCCTTCTGGAACAAAGGCTGAGCATGCATCTGCCCATTATTAGACAGGGGTATTCTCAAGTTCAAAACACCATAGTGTGAGTTGACATCCATGTGGCCCATTCATATCATCCCTGTGAGTGTAGAGGCCTAGAAAACTGACACACATGTGTTAATGCTGGTCATGTCCTCAATGACAGAGTTGAGTCCTCTGTGCCTGACCTGAAGTCTTGTGTCTGCTGTCAGCATCCATGAAACTGGCTGGCCACCATCTCAGCTTCCAAGGAAGGGAGAACCTCAGACTCTCACAGTGCTGGGCAGTGCTGTGCTTGTAACAGAATGCTGACCTGTTACATGTGGCCAGTCTCTTGCTGTTGCTTTAATTTGCCCTTTCCACATGTCTAACCTGAGACTGTGTTACTGTTCTGCAAGCTAGAGGTTAGTGTCCTCCACCCACCTGTGGTATTAGAGGATTTTAATTAATGTCATTCCTTTTTGTGCTAACTCTTCATGACAATGACAGAGGGCAAGGACTGTGGGTCCCTGCAGAGGCTGAAACAGCACTTATTTCTTCATTCTTTCATAAAACTATAGAATAATTTAGTACACTCAAATATGTATTTAACAATAGCTCTCATTTGTTTACAATCCAGATAGCAACTATGTTCTACAACTCAGATGCAGCTGTCCCCAAAAATTTGCTTTTCACTGTTTGCAGAAAATCCAAACCATGTTCTTCCAAAACTTTTCCTGAATCTTTACATGTCTTGTGTCCTTCTCCAATTCTTCGGTCCTGTTTTCTGTCTTACAGGTTTTTTTTTTTTAAATCACTTTTCTTACATTAGGTCAAATATGATAATAATCCCCTTGTTTTGATTTTCACTGAGGGTAAAATATACTGTATGAGATCAATGTACATATATGAGATTTATTAAAGATTTGAAGGAAGTTTATGCTGTATCAAAGACATAGGGGTTAGGAGACTGTCTTGTCCTTCCTGTTAGGGAATGAATGTCTAATACCCACTCTACAGTTCAGGAAGAGTGGTGTCTATTCTCAATTGGCATAACCCTTGCATCCACTCTGCCTTTCTCTGCTGTATGCTGAGCCCCAGGAGACCAGAAAGTGCATCACTCAGGCTCACGTGTCCATTAGGTGGAAAACAGAAGATCAGAGCTTGGTAGAGAGAGGGAAGATTCTCTCTCCTTTGCCTTCTCTTTAGCTCACTGTCATCTAGCAGAAGCAGCACACCTCTATCAAGGTCCACAGGTCCTGTCTAGCCATTTAGGCAGAGGCTGAGTGCCCCTGCTACACACCAGGTGTTTCAACATCCTTGTTGATTCCCCTGCCCAGAGAACAGAAAATAGATCCTTCGCTGAGCCACATGTAGCTAACTTTTTGAGTGTACCATCTATTTCCTTCTGGTATCCCACCTATTATATCCAAGCACTGAAAACGTATTATTTCTAATCCCAGTTTTCCAGAGAAGAAGATAAGGCTCAAGGAGACTAAGTGAGCAAGCCCTCAGTCATTCAACCCTCAAGGGAAGCATCCAAGATGTAATGATGAAAGGGTTGTTTTCAAATCCTGCACAGTTGGTACCATGTCAGGCTTCCTTTCTTACAGTGCTCTATAGTTCAATAATGGATATGCTGTAACAGCAAGAATGCTCTAAAACACTTTTCTAAACATGGTTCTATTGCTTCTACAAACTGCATAGCAATGAAAGCTCCATATGAAGCTTCTTTAGTCTTGAATGACCTACATGGTTTATACTAAATAAATAAATGTAAATAGATAAGATTTTTAAATAATATAGTCCAGATGTCATTCAATTATTGCTTTATGTTTTCTCATAGAGCATTTATTTCTCACCCAGAATGAAGCAGAATATAAAAAGATTTCTCAGTTAGTTAACCAATACTAAGATCAAAAGCACTTTATTCATATTTATCTCCATCCATCACTTTACCAAGAAAAAATGTGATACAAGTGTGAAAATTTAAAATCAGAAAGTGTCAGTAAAATATACTCTTGAGGATGATTTTAGGTGTGCTTCCATTGAAACCTACCAAGGAAATCTGGGACAATCCAGAGAAAAAACCACCAAGGTTGACTTCTGGGACAATGTAATTAAACCTTGGTCTCATTAATTGTTCAGGAACACAGACAACATCACTATTCTATGTATAACTAGTGAACAAATGGATGTCTTTGATGGCAGGCTAACAGATACCATAGACATCTCACGGAAATTTAAAACCAGTTATCTCTGATTTCCTCAGTCATGCTTAGTGTATCCCTCTGTATACTGATGTTCACACTTTTCTCCAATTACTAAGCCTAATTTTATTAATTTTTTTCTAGAAATTCAGTTGATTATTTGGCCATATTTTTAAGACACTTTATTATGTACCTTTTTGTTCTTTGCATACGTAGCATGAAAATATTGTTTCCTAATGTATTTGGAGGGAAAAGCAACTCCCTCTCTTTTGGTAGCAGTTCCAGTTAGATATACAATATGCATTCCAGTAAATACAAATGTGTATCAAAATTCACCTGACTAGAATGATTCAAAAGCATTCCCAGGTTACATAGTCAGTTCCTTGTAGATAAGAGTGACTTTTAAATATTTGTTTTCAATAAATATATTTTGCAGACATTTCGGGGAAAATAGAGTTTTAAGGCTAAATAATTGGATTTTATTGAATTTTCTGCTACAGCTGATAAGAGTTCTCTAAACAAAAATGTTCAACAGTAACAATAATGGAAGCATGTTCAATAATAAATGGTCAAAAGGCATGGTAAATACAGGGAACATAAAAAGATCACTTCAAGTACCATTAAAGAACCACAAAGTGTCTATGTCAGAAGGACCCAAAACAAAGGAATTACTGGACTTTTTAAGAACAATTTCTGGAGGTCGAGTGAGTCATACCTAGGTCCATCTTGAATTCCATCTTGCCCTGCCCAGCAAATGTTATTCTGATTCCAAGCAGCTAAGCTTTACAGTCGGGCTCAGCGAGGTGGAAATGCATCAGGTCAACGTGACAAGAAGAAAAAGAACACCTTTCAGAGCAGGACAGCCAGCTCGCTCTTTTCCAGCTTTTGATGCTCTTAACAAGACTGAAGACTGTGCTGTTCCGTTCAAATAAACACCCACAGACTGATCTGAATCTCCTCTCTGAGCTAAATTCATCATCACAGCTTTCTTGTTAGAACCCCAAATTGTCCTCTCCTTTTCTTTCATCCTGTCAGTGGATTGCCACCTGTGTGTCTTTGTACAGAAGAAGGTGAGCAAGAGTACCTATCAATGTGGATGTGTGTAGAGATGTCTTTTCATGCTGGGTGATGGTATGGGGAGGGAGGTTGGCGGGGGGTTCAGGATGGGGAACACATGTACACCAGTGGTGTATTCATGTTGATGTATGGCAAAACCAATACAATATTGTAAAGCCTCTAATTAAAATAAATAAATTTATATTAAAAATAAATGAAATAAAAATGAAATAAAAATAAATAATTGATAGATGATAGATAGACAATGGATAGAGAGAGAAAGATAGGGAACTAACAAATTATAGATAGATAGTGGATAGAGAGAGTGCTAATGGTTAAATAGTGGATGGATAGATAGACCAATAGATAGATAATGGATAGATGAAGAGGTAGATAGATGAACAGAGAAATATAATGGATAAATAGATTCATACAAAGAAAGATAGATAAATGATAGATAATGGATAGATAAATAGATAATGGATAACTAGACTATGGATAGATGGATAGACAGATAGAAATGGAGAGGTAGATATAATGGACAGATAGGTGATGGATAGATGATAGATTAATTGATGGATGTTAGATAGAAAAACCTTTCAAAAATTTGAAAAATATGAATAATTTTAATATATTTTCAGAACTTCTACTTTATACACAAGTTTTTCCCCGAGTTAATATGTATTTCTCTCTCTCAAAGTCACTTAGTAATGTCCAACTCTTAGTGACCCCATGGAATGTAGCTCACCAGCCTCCTCTGTCCATAGAATTCTCCAGCAAAAATATTGGAGTGGGTAGGCAGGCATTCCCTCTCCAGGGGATCCCCCTGACCCAGGGATCAAACCAAGGTCTCCTACATTGCAGGCAGATTCTTTACTGTCTAAACTACCAGGGATAGACTTTATACAATTTTTAAATTTATATTTACTTAATATATATTACAAAAAATTACTAGCACCTTAAATCCATAATTTCATTGCTTATGTATTCATGCTTTCAACTAGAAATACCAAGTCTATTTAAATAAAAATATTAAACAGTATTATAGTTCAAATGCGGTTAAAAATCACAAAAGCAATAAATGACTAAGTTTGGAATGTTTCAGATGTTCAAGCTGGATTTAGAAAAGGGAGAGGAACCAGATATCAAATTGCCAACATCCACTGGATAATTGAAAAAGCAAGAGAGTTCCAGAAAAAAAAAAATCTACATCTGCTTTATTGACTACGCCAAAGACTTTGACTATATTGATCACAACAAACTGTGGAAAATTCTTAAAGAGGTGGGAATACCATACCACCTGACCTATCTCCTGAGAAATCTGGATGCAGGTCAAGAATCAACAGTTGGAACTGGACATGGAACAACACACTGGTTCCAAATAGGTGAAGGAGTACATCAAGGCCGTATATTGTCACCTGCCTGTTTAACTTAAATGCAGAGTACATCATGAGAAATGCTGGACTGAATGAAGCACAAGCTGGAATCAAGATTGCTGGGAGAAATACCAAAAACCTCATGTATGCAGATGGCACCACTCTTATGGCAAAAAGCAAAGAAGATCTAAAGAATCTCTTGATGAAAGTGAAAGAAGAGAGGGAAAACGTTGACTTAAAACTCAGTATTCAGAAAACTAAGATCATGGCATCAGGTCCCATTTCTTCATGGCAAAAGATGGGGAAACAATGGAGAAACAGAGATTTTTTATTTTGGGGGGCTCCAAAATCATTATTGATGGTGAATGCAGCCATGAAATTAAAAGACACTTGCTCCCTGCAAGAAAAACTACTATCAACTTAGACAGCATATTAAGAAGCAGAGACCTTACTCTGCCAACAAAGGTCCATCTAGTCACAGCTCTGATTTTTTCAGTAGTCATGTGTGGATGTGAGAGTTGGATTATAAAGAAAGCTGAGAACTGAAGAATTGATGCTTTTGAACTGCAGTGTTGAAGAAGACTCTTGAGAGTCCCTTGGACTGCAAGGAAATCAAACTAGCCCATCCTAAAGGAAATTAGTCCTGAATATTCATTGAAAGGTCTGATTCTGAAGCTGAAACTCCAATACTTTGGCCACCTGATGCAAGGAACTGATTCATTGAAAAAGACTCTGATGCTGGGAAAGATTGAAGGCAGGAGGAGAAGGGGACAACAGAGTATGAGATAGTTGGATGACATTAACTACTTGATGGACATGAGTTTGAGCAAGCTTTAGGTGTTGGTGATGGATAGGGAACCCGGGCATGCTGCAGTCCATGGTGTCACAAAGATTCAGACACGATTGAGTAACTGAACTGAACTTATTTGAATTGACTACATAGATCTTTGTTGGCAAAGTGATCTCTTTTCTTTTTAGCAAACTGTCTAAGTTTGTCATAGCTTTCTTGCCAAGAAGCAATCATCTAATTTCATGGCTGCAGCCATCATCCACAGTGACTTTAGAGCCCACAAAGAGGAAATCTGTCACTGCTTCCACGTTTTCTCCTATTTTCCATGAAGTGTCAGCAAATATGGAAAACCCAGCAGCAGCCATAAGATGTGAGGTCAATCCTCATCCCAATCCTCATCCCAATTCCCAAGAAGAGCAGTACTAATGAATGTTTAAGCCACTGGACAATTGCACTCATTTCCCATTGTAGTAAGATTATGCTTGAAATCCTCCAAGCTAGGCTTCAGCAGTACATGAAACAAGAATTTCCAGATATTCAAGCTGGGTTTAAAAAAGGCAGAGGAATAAGAGATCAAATTGCCAATATTTACTGGATCATATAAAAAGCAAGGAAATTCCAGGAACACATGTAATTCTTCTTCATTGACTACATGAAAGCCTTTGATTGTGTGGGTCATAACAAACAGGAAAGCTCTTAAAGAGATGGAAATACTAGACCACCTTACCTGTCTCCTGAGAAACCTGTATGCAGGTAAGGAAGCAACACTTAGAATAGGACACAGAAAAAAAAATGGTTTCAAAATTGGGAAAGGAATGCATCAAGGCTGTATATTGTCACCCTGCTTATTTAACTTACATATAGAGTACATCATGCAAAATGCCGAGCTATATGAATCACAAGCTGGAATCAAGATTGCCAGGAGAAATCTCAATAACCTCATATATATGGATGATACCACTCTAATGGCAGAATGCAAAGAGCAATTAAAGAGTCTTCTGATGAAGCTGAAGGAGAAGAATAAAAAAAGCTGGCTTAAAACTCAGAAAAAAAAAAAGAAAGAAAGAAAAGAAGACTAAGATCATGACATCCAGTCCTATTACTTCATGGCAAATAGAAGAAGAAAATGTGGGAGCAGAGGAAGCAGATCTTCCAGATCCTTCCAGGTCTTGAGCTGCCTGTGGTATATATTTATATACAATGGAATATTACCCAGCTACAAAAAAGAATGAAATAATGCCATTTGCAGCAACATAATGGACCTAGAGATCATCACACTAAGTGAAGTAAATCATCAAAGACAAGTATCATATGACATCACTTATATGTGGAAACTAAAAAATGGTACAAATTAACTTATTTACAAGTCAAAAATAGACTCACAGATACAGAAAACAAACTTATGGTTAATACAGGGGAAAAGTGAAAGTGAAAGTTGCTCAGTCATTTCCTACTCTTTGTGACCGCATAAACTTTACAATCCATGGAATTCTCCAGACCAGAATACTGGAGTGGGTAGCCATTCCCTTCAGGGGATCTTTCCAACCCAGGGATTGAACCCAGGTCTCCTGCATTGCACCTGGATTCTTTACCAGCTGAGCTACTAGAGAAGCCCATAATATAAATACAAGTTCAGTTCAGTTCAGTCGCTCAGTCGTGTCTGACTCTTTGCAACCCCATGAATCGCAGCATGCCAGGCCTCTCTGTCCATCACCAATTCCCAGAGTTCACTCAGACTTGTGTCCATGGAGTCAGTGATGCCATCCAGCCATCTCATCCTCCATCGTCCCCTTCTCCTCCTGCCCACAATCCCTCCCATTATCGGGGTCTTTTCCAATGAGTCAACTCTTCACATGAGGTGGCCAAAGTACTGGAGTTTCAGCTTTAGCATTATTCCTTCCAAAGAAATCCC